>PVHP010000705.1:0-130558 GCA_004024765.1 Zapus hudsonius
AGAGAGAGAGAGAGAGAGAGAGAGAGAGAGAGAGAGAGAGAGAGAGAGAGAACCAGGGCCACCACCTTGTGGGTCTGGCTTATGTGGGATCTGGGGAAATGAACCCGGGGCCTTAGACACTGGAGGCAAGTGCCTTTACCGCTGAGCCATCTCTCCAGCCCCAAATCTTATTTTTAACCTGCAAAATAACAGATTTGTTAAAGGTACCTTCTTCTGGCCACCCCATATTAAAAGAAGGCCATTCAGCAGTACAGAGAGTAATCCATTTCTTTTTCTTAATTTCCATTGACAAATTATGAGCTCTTTCTGGCGTCTCCCTACAATGGTCTATAGTTAGACTTAAGGGGGTGCTCTGTGACTGACCCATTGCAGGTGCAATTAACACAAAATAGGACACACAGACACAAAGACACAGACAGACACTCAGGGCCAGAAGCCCGCGGTCGGCACAAAACTGAAACCAAATAGACAGAAGGAGACACGGGAAGAATCCGTTAGTCTCCTGGGAGGAGGACTGCCCTATCGTCCTCCCCCCTCCAGACAACCGTGAGGCATCCCCCAGGGCGGAGAATCAGAGAGTTTTTGGGTCTGTCAACCCCTCTCTAGATTCTAATTCAGAGCCGTACGGTACAGACAGAAAAAAGTAAAATGCCGGCCGGACTTACCTCCTGATGGTGGTATTTATTTGAGTCAGGGGTCGCTCAAATCCCGGAGGAGCCCCCAAATGAAAGACCCCCCAAGGCCTTTCTTGGGATATCATACCCCAAGACTCCAATAACCACACCAGCAGATGCAAAAGCAAGAGGATTTTTTATTCTTCAGCTGCGCAGTTGGGCTCCCCAAACAGATGAATGTCCAGGAGCCCAGAGAAACAAAGGCTTAGGGTATATATAGGCAAAAACCACAAGAATTATAATACAGCTCAGGCCACAGGGCGTGTTGCATCTCCATTGGCTCTTTGTATCTACATATCCCGCTTTGTAGCCTAAAATTTGCATTGATATCTCATCCTAGGGCCAGCCCACATTCCAGGACAGCCATATGCCACCTTATATGGTGTTTCTGCTCATTTCCTGGAATTTGTGACCAGGCCTTCCTCAGGAGAAGAGGGGGAGTGAGTCATGGGAGGATATTTTCCTATATTTGGTCATTCTCAGCAACTTGGAGTCAGCTTTACAAAATGGAGTCAGCTTTACAAAATGGATTCTTTACAGGGAAAGTGACACATGCGACTGTAGTTCATTTGCAGCAGCTGGAGGCCCTGGTGCACCCATTCTGTCTGTCTGTCTCTCTCTCTCTGGCTTATAAATAAATAAAAATACATTTTTTAAAATGCAAACCTAGTAGCTGGGCGTGGTGGCGCACACCTTTAATCCCAGCACTCAGGAGGCAGAGGTAGAAGGATCACCATGAGTTCCAGGCTAGCCTGAGACTACAGGGTGAATTCCAGATCAGCCGAGGCGAGAGTGAGACCCTACCTCGAAAAACCAAAATAAATAAATAAATAAATAAATAAAACGCGCGCGAGACAGACAGACGGACAGACAGACAGACAGACAATGGCTGACGTCAGAGACCACAGCCTCCGCTTACCGTGGCGGCGCAGCTTCCCTTTGCCTCTGTCTTCTCGTCGCTCCAAAGTTCCCTGCGGTCCCGGGTGAGGGGATATTGCGCGCGCTGCCTGCTGATTGGCTCTGCTTCCTGCCCGCCGCAGCCAATCGGAGCACGACTCGAGCTGTTGCCGGGGCGGAAGGCCGCGCAGCGACGGAGGAACGTCCGTCGCGCTGTCTCTGACGTGTCGCACGACATGGCGGCCGCTAGCGGCAGCGACTCGCAGCTGCGGAGAAGGAAGCGGCGGGAAGTGGAGGAGGACGAGGAGAGGACGGAGCTGAGCGCGGGAGAGCGGGCGGCGGCCGGGGAGGAGGAGGACGAGGCGGAGCGCTGGGTCGGGCCTTTGCCCGTGGAGGCCACGCTGGCCAAGAAGAGGAAAGGTGGGAACGAGGGCTGATGGCGGGCGAGGGCCGGCGCTGGGGGCCTGTCCACTCGGTGCCTGAGCGCTGGCCATGGCCCGGGTTCGAGTCCCCGGCCCCCAAGTTAATTAAATAAAGCCGGATGTGCGATCTGGAGCTCGCGCTCGCTCTCTCCTTGCAAATAAATGAATTTATTATTTTTATGTATATACTTTATATACATGCATATATGTGTATTTACTTTCTATATGTAATGCATGTGTATATATATGTATATATTTTAAATAGTGTTTTGCCCTGCGCACATTATCCTTTTGATAATCCGTCCCTGCCGCAGCCAGGTGCTCATCCTGATGACAGGTGTGGGAATGAGTCCTTCTCTCCGAGCCGTAGTAAGGGTGGGGGGCGTGGGAGAAAGGCCATGCAGGCCTGTTAAGAGTCTTGAAGACTTGAAAGAATTTAAATTCTTTCTTTAAATTTAAATTCTGATTCTGATTAAATTCTGTGATGATAAAATGTTCATGGCCAGAGAACGTTTCTGGATCACAGTTTTGTTTTTATTCAACCAAAAGTCTGGTTTTTGAGCCATGTTTTGCAGACAACATGAACTGAAGTGTTTTTTGCAGCCAAAGTGGAATAGTAAAAAAAAAAAAAATTAAATCAATCCTTTTAAAAAGTGGGGAAAGGAATAGATTGTTTTAAGTTTTTTTTTTTTCAACCTGGGAAATGTTTTCCTTAAGCGTTTAAGACGAAAATGTGGTATTTCTAAGCTCAAATCTGACTTGAACACTACTACTAGTATTTAAAGCTGTAATTCAGTATATCTCCCAGTAGTTGCCATTCCCAGACGCTTGCTTGTGCTTCAGGCATTCCAAACCACTTGAGAACGGGCTCCTCGGGGTCCCAGCCTTTGTATAATCTGCACCTGGAATGATTTCAAGGTGCACTGCTTTGTTGGTGTTTCTGCACGTATTCGTATGTGTGTTCATGTGCCAGAGGTTAACGTAGGATGCCTTCCATTTCTCTCCTCTTTATTCACTAAGGCAGGGTCTCACTTGAACCCAGAGCTTGTGATTTGGTTAGTCTCTGGAGCCAGTCTCTGCCTGGGTTCCAAACCCCCACCTGACATTTAAGTGGGCTCAGGATGTGAGCTGCTATAAGGAGTCATCTCCCCATCCCCCTGAAATAAACTTTGAACAGTGTATATTGACACCCTATAGTGCATTATCTTTTACTGCCTAATCCTCCTGTTATGTTTTTATAGCGACTTTTGCCTTCATAGCACGTACTATTGCTGTATATTTATTCATGGGATTGCTGATTGTTTCTTTTTACTGCTAAGACTAAATCTATAAAGAAGAGCAATGGTCATATGCTAGGTACAATGCAGTTTCCTGAGTATATTATGTCAATGCTGTTATTTCATTGCATTTAAATAATTTTGAATGTTCTTTTTTAATAAAAGGAAAAATAGAAAACTCCCCAAATCTTTAAATACAAATGTTTTAGTAAATAAGTGTCTTATAAAAATAGTATTAAATTAAAGTGTGATGGCTCATGGCTATAATCATAGCACCTCTGAGGCTGAGGTAAGAGGGTTGTTGTTAATTTGAGGCCAGGTCAGCCAAAGACAGAGTGAGATCCAGCCTATAAATCAATCAATCAATAAATAAATAAATAAATAAGTTTGAAATTGGGTGAGGAAATTTTTACCATTAGTCAAATTCTTATTGTTTTAAGCCAACCAATAGTGTTTGAAGAAAAATTGAAATGAAAACATAATACATTTGTTCAAGAAATATTAAAAGTTTTTTTTTACTACAAAACTATCTGTTTAATAATTGTAGGTTTCTAGAAATGGAGACAATCCCTTTAACATGTTCTTTGAATATTGGACTTTTGTGTATATACATTCACAATGACATAACATGATCATATGTTTCTACCTTTAAGCTATCTTTTTAAAGAGAATTATGTCTTTATGCCCATGTGACCTTGAACTTGTTCAAAGTGAACTAACAGACCACAAAAGAAATCTGGAACAGTTAGAATAAAATTCAACTGCTTACTTCAGAAAACCCTACTAATAATGACATTTAAAATAGTGGAGCCAGGCTTGGGGTTTCATGCCTTTAAACCCAGCACTTGGAAGTAGGAGGTAGGAGGATTGCTGAGTTCAAGGCCAGCCTGGGACTAGATAGTGAATTCCAGGTAATCCTGGGCTAGAGTGTGACCCTACATCGAAAAACCAAAACATAAATAAATAAGTAATCAAAAATAAAATAAAACATATTTTTTAAAAATACTGGAATACTTCTTTTATGTGTAAAAGTCGGGATTCGCTTGGAAGCTCCAAAAGTTTCTAGGCATTTTCTGCCACAGTATGTGTGTGTATGGCCCTCATCTTCATTGTCCCAAGTTGTTAGAATTACAGCAATCATGCTCTCCTGTCAAGCTGTGGGACTTAAGAAGGGAAGAAGGGGACACTTCAAGGAGATACTTCCACCATATTCGCTTAGCATCTCGTCACTGCACATGTACATGAGAAAGATAACGAATGTCAGTAAGCTTACATAGAAGTGGGGGTTCTGTTACTAAAAGGTAAAGAGAATGTAGTACGATATACACAATTATAACTTTTATACAACAGTTTCTGAGAAATTCAACACCTTGTCACAATCAATTTAACAACTTTAGGCATGTTTGGCTATGATTATTTGAAATAGGTAGATGCTTATTTTTTATATTTTACTCTAGTAAATTTGATAATGGCTCAAGTTAAATCAAGACTCACTGATGTTCCCAAGCTTATTATATTTACAGTGTTTTACTCCTAGAAAAAAAAACATTGAAAGTCTCCAGAATTTTCTCTGCTCTAAATGTCTAAGCATTTTATTGTGTTTACATGTTTCAAACTCAACATCAGTGACTTAAAAACTATCAGTTAAGCTGGGCGTGGTGGTGCACTTCTTTAATCCCAGCACTCGGGAACAGAGGTAGGAGGATTGCCTTGAGTTCAAGGCCACCCTGAAAATACATAGTGAATTCAAGGTCAGCCTGCACTAGAGTGAGACCCTACCTCGAAAAAAAAAACAACTGTCAGTTAAATTAGTACTAATAACTGGGATCTACATAGTTAGGAAGATATGTGTGATATTTTCATGAAAAAATTTCAAGTTATTATTTTAATAGAGACTTACTATTAAGCCAGAGCCACTCAACTAATAAGTCTTTGAAACACTTTAATCCCAGAATCACTGTAATCCCCAGAATCTTTCATAGTAACTTTTGAAATAATTAAAGTTACTACTGACATTAGCAGACACCGGATTCTTTTTGTCCTTATCAATTCTTATGAATTGATGGAAATTGACATGTAGGAGAAAATGCAAAATAGAATTTAGAAAATCCTAAATAAGGAAATATAATATGAAAATTGTTTTTTTTACTTTTTTTCCCCAGTTCTAGAGTTTGAAAGAGTCTATCTTGATAATCTCCCCAGTGCATCCATGTATGAGCGCAGTTACATGCATAGGGATGTTATTACCCATGTGGTATGTACCAAGTAAGTATGTCGCACATTATTTTCTCAGAAGAAAAATTTAAAAGCTCAATCATGACTGGATTTATAGTTTCAGGATTTAATAGACTTCCATTTAATTCTGTAAATTAAGTTAAATACAGCCTTACATGTTTTTTCTTACATAAGGGCTACAAGACAAACTGTATGTACTTTTGGAGAGAAAGGCCAAGAAGGGGGTAAACCAGATAATGAAAGATATATTAAGATAAAAATAATTGGAAGTTGGCCTCTTTGGCATTTACAGAGAAAGTGGTACTAAGACATCTTGGAATTTTCATAGAACCTTCAAAATCAATTAATGGGAGGGGAAAAATAATAGCAGCAATGTTCTACTGTTTTGAACTCCTATTATGTCCAGATACTATGCTGAGATTTTTTTTTCATAAGTTCACTTATCTTAAGAGGCATAAAGTTTTCATTTCAAAGATAAGAAAACAGGTATAAAAAGAGTAAATGGCTGAAGAAGCTAAAGAAAAAATTTGAGAACTAAATTCATGATAATTTTTATTCCTTCTATAGATTTTTGAACCTGTGAGCTAGAGTAACATGAATTTCATTTTTTTTAAGGGGCACTTTGACTGTGCTGGGATAAATGGAGTCAAATAGAACAAAAGTACATAGAAGGAGAAAAGCAAATAGAAATTTGGATGATATTGGTAGTGAATATTGAAAGATGAATACTTGTTTGGATCAGTCTGTTCTTAATCTCTTAATGACAAATGCATTTCAGAGGAAAATTTCTTCATATTTCATGGATAGGATAATTCTAACAAAATACAGTCCAAATGTGTCAGCATATAAAGCAGCATGTAGATATTGATAGTATTCACACGTTTGATATATATGTATGTATGTATATACATATATGTATTCGTGTGTGTGTGTGTGTGTGTGTGTGTGTGTGTGTGTGGTTTTGTTCTGTTTTTGTTGTTGTGAGGTAGGGTCTTGATTTAACCCGAGTTGCCCTGGAATTCACTATGTAGTCTCAGGGTGGCCTTGAACTCATGGTGGGTGATCCTCCTACCTCTGTCTCCCTAGTGCTGGGAATAGTGTGAGCTACATGCCTGGTGATTATAGATAGAGATTTTTTTTTTTAACTAAAATCTGTAGAGCTTAACAGAAAAATTGCAGATTTTGTGGTTAGGTACATCTGAAAGCCATTCACCAACTGAATGTGGAACAAGTTAACATTTTAAACTATTTCCTGACTTTTAAAATAATGACAAAAATAACCATCTCATAGTGTTGTCAAGGTTAATCAAGGTAGTGTGCATAAATGTGTGACATATACTGGGCTTAATAAATGGTTTCTATTTTTATGAAGCTAATAAGATAAGCTGTTTTGTTCAAAATCTTTTGGATTCTTAACCAAAATACTTTTAAAATATGGAACAAATTTATGTTGGATTTTTCTATATGTGAAAGTAGTTTAGGTGTCTGTAAACTTCTGAAAAAAATAGTACATTTTCTCTTGAAAAGATTGTGCCTGTATGGTGATTTTAGCAATAAGAAATCCTAAAGTATATTTATTTCTAAAGAACTTTTTTGTTCATTTTTATTTTGGCTTTAAGATAGGGCTTTACTTACTAAATTGTCCAGATTGGCCTTGAAATTGCAGATTAAAATTAATTTTTATTACGTAGACTATAGTCTAAATAAAGGAATCACTTAAAAAATAAAGCAAGGGGCCAGAGAGATGGCTCAGCAGTTAAGGCACTTCCCTCTAGTGCCTAAGGCCCTGGGTTCAATTCCCCAGTACCCACATAAGCCAGACTCACAAGGTGGTAGCCTGGTGTGTTCTCTCTCTCTCTCTCTCTCTCTCTCTCTCCCCTTGAAAGTGAATAAATAAAAATATTTTTAAAAAAACACCCAAGCTGGGTATGGTAGCTCACACTTATAAAATCCCAGCACTAGGGAAATTGAGAAAGGCAGGAGGATCTCAAATTCAAAGCTAGCATGATACATATATTAAGCTAGCTTAGTCTATATAATGAGACCCTGTCTAAAAACAAAACAAAGCTGTCTCTAGTTGAAACAGTCAAAGTTTGCCAGTGAATGTTTGTTTGGATTTTATAAAAATTAACTTCTAAAATGTTCTATGTATGTGCAGGACAGATTTTATTATCACTGCCAGTCATGATGGACATGTGAAGTTTTGGAAAAAAATAGAAGAAGGAATTGAATTTGTTAAACATTTTCGTAGTCACCTGGGTAAGAATTTCTTTATCTTTTCTCTTTTGTAGCTTTGGCTAAGCGATTGTAATTAAAATTTCCTTTAAAATGTTTTTTTTTCTGTGAATCATTCACAATGTGTTTCATTGGTATTTACTAGATTTTTAAAATTTGATTTATTTAAATAGGAATTATCGAGAGTATTGCAGTTAGCTCTGAGGGAGCCCTGTTCTGTTCTGTGGGTGATGATAAAGCAATGAAGGTGTTTGATGTAGTGAACTTTGACATGATCAATATGCTAAAGCTTGGGTAAGTCTTGTTTGAACTATATATATTTAACTTAATAAAAATAATTTTTAAATCTAATTTCACCATGTCATAGGTCATTTCTAAACAAAATATATTACCATGCCATCTTGGTTTTTTATTTATATTTATTTTTTTATTATCCATAATGAGATACATTTAATGAACCAATAATGAGTTGTTATCCCCAGTTCCCCAATGTCCCTCTTCCCTATCCCCAGTCAGCTGGATATCTTCCTCCCTGGGCAGTCTGGATCAATCCATGGGGTAGGGACCATCTTGGTTTTTGCTTGGAATAATTAGGATCACTTTTATGTTGTTTGTAAGTTTCCACTCTGACTTTTGTCATTAATCACAGAAATTTCCTAACAGTATCACAACAGATATCTTTTGCTGCACTGTACTTACTTTGGTAATACAAAAATTTGTTCCTATAAAGTTTGTGCATACTTTTGGAATTTGCTAGTGATTTTCAACTTTGGAGTATATTAACACTCAAACTATTTGGATGTTAGTACAGTAAAAATACTGTACTTTGTTTTAAGCATGTCTTTTAAAAGTTAACATGCTCTGGGGGGAGCGGGTGCTTGCTTTGAATGGCATAATAAAAGACCTTAACCTAGGTGACGTTAAACAACAGTAATTTCTAACAGTTCCTGAGGCTATGAAACCCAGTATCCAGGTTCCAGCGGAATTTCATTTCTTATTTGGGTTCTCTTACTGTGTCTTCCTTTGGTAGGGGAAAGGAGGACAGGGAGAAGGCCATGGACCTGTCAGATTAGGACCCTACCCTTATGAACTCATTTAAGTTTAAAATAAATTCTATAAATCCTATCTCCTAGATGTTCCTACTATGCACTGTATTATGTCCATAATTCAAATTAAAAATTTGGAATTTTCTTTAAAACTCAGGTTTTTGATTCACTAATAAAAACAAGTGTCAATATTTTTTATTAGAAGTTTTATTTAATCACAAATGCAGTTACCTAATTTCATCTTCTGTCCCCAGTTTGTATCCCCAGTTTGTGCTGTTCTTAAAAATTAAGTCTGGGGCTAGAGTGATGGCTTAGTGGGTATGAGCGTTTTGCTGCACAAGAATGAGTTCTTGAGAGGCTTAAGACTACTTGAGTTTGATCCCCCACCACCCACCTAAACCGGCCACACATGCCTCTAACACCAATCCTGTGCAGTGGGGAAACTAGAGAATCATGGGGGTTTTCTTCACTGGTCAACAAGTCTGACTGAAAATATGGTAGCTTCTGATTCAGGAAACATGCATAGAAATTTGTGTCTACAAACACACACACAAATTAAAGACAATGTTTTTCAGGACCAACAGAGATGCTAAAGAAAAAAAGAGTTACAAGAGAGTTCAGCCCTTAACTGTGGCCTCAGCTGTGGCTACTTCTTAGGACACCACATGTTTGAATGCAGGTAGATTAAATCCACCAAAATCTTTTGAAGTTTGCTCACCAGACAGCATTGTCCAAAGCTTGTTTGCGTGCTTATTAATTTATGTACTTATTTGTAAGCAGAGAGAGAGAGAGAGAGAGAGAGAGAGAGAGAGAGAGAGAGAGAGAGAAAATGGGCAAGCTGCTGCAAGCAAACTCCACATGCACGTGCCACTTTGTGCATCTGGCTTTACGTGGGTACTGGAGAATTGAACCTAGGTCATTAGGCTTTGCAGACAAGTGCCTTAACCACTGAGCCCCAAGCTTATAGTTTTAACATCAAGATCAATTTGTAATAGTGAGAATACAAGTATATATAAGAATATAAGACAATGTTTTTATTGTAAGTATATTCATACCTTAATTATTACAACTCTTTTAAGACTGGATTTATAAGGTTCTATTCTATTTCAAAGTAAGTTATACATCTACTGTTTTATAGATGTCAACTGCCCCAAAATATCTTAAAGCACAGATCTGACTAGTGTTCCTTATCTATCCAATAGAAATAAGTGGGCTGCTATATTCAATTCTCCTCTTGTGGTTTGGTATGCCCTCAAAAGTTATCATTACATTGATGAGATCAGAAGTAAGTGTTGGGCCTAAACTGCCCAGCATGGTTGTTTTGTTGTTAGGCTGGGGAGGAATTCTTGTACTCAACTTTCTTTTTCCCTGCTCATTTCTTCCCTAGCTATTTTCCTGGACAATGTGAGTGGATCTATTGCCCAGGCGATGCCATTTCATCAGTTGCTGCTTCTGAGAAGAGTACAGGAAAGATTTTCATTTATGATGGTCGAGGAGATAACCAACCACTGTATATTTTTGACAAACTCCATGTATCACCTCTTACTCAAATACGACTAAACTCAGTTTACAAAGCAGTGGTATCATCAGACAAATCTGGAATGATTGAGTACTGGACTGGACCGACTCATGAATATAAATTCCCCAAGAACGTGAACTGGGAGTATAAAACTGACACAGACTTATATGAATTTGCCAAATGTAAGGCGTATCCAACCAGCATATGTTTTTCACCTGATGGGAAGAAAATAGCTACGATTGGATCTGATAGAAAAGTTAGAATTTTCAGATTTTTAACTGGGAAACTGATGAGAGTCTTTGATGAGTCATTAAGTGTAAGTGCAATTACGTCAGATTTTACTTTTCTAAAACTGTTTTTACTATTTCCTGAAAGATCGTTTTCCACATAAATATTTAAGTCAATAGTTATTTTCTCTTGGAACATTAAAGATACTATTCAGGGCTGGGCATGGTGGCTCACACCTTTAATCCCAACACTTGGGAGGCTGAGGTAGGAAAATTGCCATGAATTCAAGGTCAGCTGGACTACAGAGGAGTTTCAGGTCAGCATGGCCTGCAGTGAGACACTGCCTAGAAAAAAAAACCTAGGCACACCTAACACAAAACTACTTTTCCATTAGCTTTTATGCTCTTCAAAACTCTCTCCCTATATATATTATATATGTTATTTGCCAAGCCAGTTAACCTGTTCTGTTTTTGTGCTTAGGAAATTTTTTTATGTGTTGTTTTCTCAGTTGTGTTTTCAGGCTCATCTTCTCATGATCTTCACTGCTCATTCTAGACCTTTTCTTTTCTGACTACTCACATCCCCATGAGCAGCTTGTAGCTCTCTAAGAAAGAAGTACTCTGAATCTAATCTCAGGACATAAATCTCTTCATATATAACTCTGAGGTGCTCAGGTTACTTCTTCATTGTTGTTTGTGCTGGGACGAATGATAGGAACAGGAGTAACACCATGAAAAGAGTTGAGAAAAAGCCAAATAATTTCTTGGATGCAAAACATAAGTATAAATATATTATGACTGGAATCTCACAGATAGGGGAGGATGGCTCCCTCCCTTCCTTCCTTCTGACAAGCCTGGGATGGATGGAAGAATTACAGTGACTTTTAACTAGTTATCTAGTTCTAGTTTGCTAGACAGAAATTGAAGAAATGATCTAAAGGTTTATTTTTTAGTATTTATTAACTGAATGCAGTTGCATTATTACAGAGGCCCTGCTCTGTTAAGAATGTTCTGATCAGATGCTTACTAGGTTGGATAGACATTTATAAAATGCATGTATATAAACAGATAAGCTACCTACAAACATTACCTCTTGAGAAAAGAAGTCTTTTTCTTCAGAAGAAATGGTCATGAGTTCTTCACTACAGGAAAAGTAGCCTTTCTAGGCTATTTTGAACACACAGATAAGCAATATAATATAATACGTATCAGGCTGTCTTTGAGGCTGGAGAAAAAAGCTATTCTCTAAGATCTTGCATTCAAGCCTTAAACCTAACACAACTTTTGATTTTTGGAGTTTTGTATATTTCCTTATCTAGAAAAACTGGAGAAGACATGACGTTAACATATGCATAAAACAATAATATAAGTAAATGGTATATGTTTGGCTTGTTGTCTGCAATGAAGAGCTAGTTTTGATTTATACTGTCTGATGCTCTACATATCTAAAAAGCTGAATATAAAGACCCTTATGTCTTTTGAAAGACTAATGGAGTACTAACACAGTAAGTATGATGTGACTCATATCTTAAATGTCAAAAGTAAACCAAATTTCCAGACTATAAAGAACATTCATAAGCAGGTGTTTTACTACCTATGTCAAAATAACTTCAGTTTCTGAAATACCATGAATTTGTTACAGTGAGATAGTAAGAGTACATTCAACAAAAACATGATATTTGTTTTATGTTAGATTCATGATCCTTGTACAAGGATCTTATAGGTTATAACTGTATTGTCCAACATAAATAGATATTAGCCATGTGACTCTCCTTACTTCCCTCTCTCCATCCCTCCTTCTCTCCTTCCCATCCTTTCTTGAGACAGGACTTTACTCTTCAATTCAAGCTGGCCTGGAACTCACTATATAGCCTGGGCAATTCTTCAGCCTCTCAAGTGCCAAGATTATAGGCATAAACTACCATGTACAGGTGCCATGACTGGTGAGCCCTTACTGTGTTTACACCAAATAGAGATATGCTAAACATATAGTACATGCATGATTTCAGGGAAATAAAGTACTTTCTCAATTTTAAAAATTGTTATAGAAGTAATATTTTGGATACATAAGGAAGAATACAACATCAAATTCCATTTGTTTTTACTTTGTGTAATATAGCTATTATAAAATTTCAATTATGTGATGTGCATTATATCTCTTTGGAAAATCCTTTGCTGAGGCTTTTAAAAGGTGATGCATCCTTTTTTTTTTGTTTTGTTTTGTTTTTTGAGGTAGGGTCTTACTCTAACCCAGGCTACCTGGAATTCACTATGTAGTCTCAGGGTGGCCTCAACCTCATGGTGGTCCTCCTACTTCTGCCTCCTGAATTATTAAAAGATTAAAGGTGTACGTCACCACGCCCAGCTATGGATCATTTTTGTAAAACAAATACTAGTTCTATATGCCAACTGTTTTCTTTCTTTTTAATTCAAAAGATAAGTTTCGATCAGCATAAAATATTTTTTGGTGGTGTAATGGGAATCAAATGCAGGAAATTAAGCACTTAATCTACTACTAAGCTATACTCTAACTTCTGAAAATACTGTTTTATTCTTTGTATGCTTGTTTTGTTTTTCTGTTGAGACAGCCCAAGCTGGTCTTAAACACATTATGTTGCCCAGGCTGGCCACAATCCTTCTACCTCAGCCTTCAGAGTGTTGTAGTTACAGCCATGATTATCACATCTGGCTTTGAAGTACTGTTTTTTATGAGTAAACTTGCCATTGTCTTCATACTTTCTACTTATAGGGTTTAGAATACCTTTTAAAATATATGCATATATAAGCCAGGCATGGTGGCCCACACCTTTAATCCCAACACTTGAGAGGCAGAGATCACCATGAGTTTGAGGCCATTGAATTTCAGCTCAGCTTGGGCTAGAGCGAGACCCTACCTCGAAAAAGCAAAAGAAATAAAAATTTTATTTAATATATATATGTGAATATATAACCTCTTAGCTGCTCATAATATATAATATGTTCTGCTTCTAATCAGTTCTCATGGTCTTTATTTATATGTGTTTGTATATACGTGTGTAGTATTTTTGTTAATGCACAGTTTATTTCCTAGATGTTTACTGAGCTGCAGCAGATGAGGCAGCAGCTACCTGACATGGAATTTGGCCGACGAATGGCTGTAGAACGTGAGTTGGAGAAGGTGGATGCTGTAAGATTAATTAATATAGTGTTTGATGAAACTGGACACTTTGTGCTATATGGAACAATGCTGGGCATTAAAGTTATAAATGTAGAAACAAACCGGTAAGCTTTAATATGATTGATATTTTTAAAACTGCATTTATGGGGGACCGTTTTCCTCCATCAGGAAAACAATGAGAGTTTTGTTTGTTCCAAGAAAAGTGGAATGGTACCAAATGTCTAAACTTAACCAAATGTTTTGACTGGATTTTTCTGTGGTCTCTCAGTTGTTTAGAGTCTTATGTAAAAAGTTTCCACTTGTATTTGTAAAAGGCATGGAAAGAAGATATGCATAGTTTTAAGTTGTTTTTTTTTTTAACAAGTTTCAGTCTGTGTTTTGCTTATTGACTTAAATTAGCTTGGTTCATGTTAAATGCTGCCAAATATTTTAACCACAGGATCCAGCATTACATCCTGCTAGACATAAAAGCAGAAGCTAAAATGCATGAGACCACAATAAGCCTTTTGTACAAATAGTCCATTTGGTATTAGGACCAAATATCTATACTTAGATACTACCACTGAATGTAAAGAACTTAAAGAATATTTTAAGAAAAATAATCTTGGCTGGGTGTGTAAATGCCTTTAATTTTAGCACTCGGCAGGCCAAGGTAGGACAATCACTTTGAGTTCAAGGCCAGACTGAAGCTATAAAGTAAGTTCCAGGTCAGCCTGAGATACAGTGAGACCCTATCTTAGAGGGGGGGAAAAAAAAAGAGAAAGAGGAAAGAAAAGAAAAGGGTTAAATCCTGTACTGTACATTCCTACATCTAAGCGTATTTCTAGTTCTTGATAATATAAAATATTTGAAGGCTTATAAAAATTAACATAAGGATAGGTTAAAATTGTATACTTACCCCTTAGTATTTATCTACATGGAACATTCTAGGACACCTCATAGATTCCACATTATAAGGACACGTTAGTCCCTCATATGTTATAATACTTATATATTAATTATGTATATATTAATTAAGTATGCTTCCATACTTAGTCACTTGTAGATTATTCATAATTCTTAATATAATTGAATGCTATGTAAATAGTTGCTAATATAATATTAGTAAATAATGACAAGGAAAAGTATGCATATTCAGTACAGATTTTTTTTTTATTTTTATGAATTTACGTGTGGGAGTGTGCATGTGCACCAGGGCCTCTTGCTGTTGCAAATGAACTCCAGATACTTGTGCCACTTTTTGGATCCCATTTATTTGGGAATTGAAACCAGACCATTAAGTTTAGCCACTGAGCCATCTTCCCTGCCCAGATAATTAAAAAATACATACACGCACACACTTTGTAGTCTGAGTCTCTTAGAATCTATGGATAAAAAACCTACAGGTACTGTGGAATGCTAATATTAATGTGTGATGGGGTCTGGTTTGTTTTTAATAGATTTTTTTAAGAGCAATTTTAGGTTTACAGGTAAACAGAGTGGAACATACAGTTTTCCTATATACTCTGTGCCCATAAATGTGGTACATTTGTTACAAGTGTTAAACCTCCATTGACACATCATTATCACCTGCTTTGCATAGTTTACATTCGGATTCACTCAACTCATTTGGTGGGTTTGGACAAATGTGTACTGACATCTATCCACCATTATAATATTTATCAGAATGGTTTGCCTGCCCTAAAGTCCAGTAAATACTGGAAATTGTCCCTCTCTGTAACCTTTGTCATCTACTGACAGCTGGTATTCTGTTGTTCTTTTTACACTTTAGCTCAGGATGGCCTAGAATTTACTGTGTAACCCAGACTGGCTTTGAACTTGAGAATCCTCCTACTCCAGCCTCCTGAATGGTGGAATTTATAGGCCTGAGCCACCATGCCCAGCTTACTACTATTTTTATTGTCACCATAGTTTTACCTTTTCTCCAAACATCATAAGTTGTAATTATTGAGTATGTAGCTCTTTTATATTGACTTTTTAATGTCTCTTGAAAAAATATATATATTTATTTGTACATGTGTGTTGGCGGGTGGGGGGGCAGGGACATGCAAGTATCTTTTGCGGAGCAAACAAGCACCAGACCCTTTCATCATGTTTTGTGTCTGGCTTCATGTAGGTAGCTGGGAATTGAAACCAGGCCAGGAGGCTTTGCAAGCAAGGGCCTTTAACCACTGAGCCCTCTCCCCTGCCCCTAGATCGACTTATTTATTTTTGGTTTTTCTAGGTAGGATCTTGCACTATCCCAGGCTGACCTGGAATTCACTATGTAGTCTCAAAGTGGCCTCGAATTCACAGCAATCCTCCTACCTCTACCTTCCTCCTGAGTGCTGGGATTAAAGGTGTGCATCACCACACTCGGCAAGATTGATTTCATGAAGTTAGTAATATTCATTAAGGTTCTTTCATATCTTTCTATACTTAAATGGCTCTTTTTTTAAAGCTTTAATATTCCTTTTTCTGGGTGCACAATTTATTAGTCCATACATTTTTATAGGTTTTTTTTTTTTTTTCTGGTGTGGATATGTTTTCATTTGGATAAATACCAAGGAACTGAATTGCTGGAAAATGTGGTAACAGTATGTTTTTATAAGAAACCACTAAACTATCTTTCAAAGTGGTTGTACCCTTTGCATTTACACCAGCAGCGAATGAGAGTTCTTGTTGCTCCACATCCTTACCAACATTGGGTATCCATCAGTGGCCTAGATTTTGGCTGTTCTAATTTGTTGTAGTTTTCCTTTACCTGATGACATATCTAAGAGCCCCTTGGCAAGGGCTTATTTGCTCTCTGTATGACTTCCTTCATGAACTGTTTGGTAATCTTTTGACTGTTTCTTTAAATTGATTGTTCTTATTGATGAGTTTTCATAGTTCTTTGCATGGTACATATACATGTCTATTTAATACATCTTTAGCAAATATTTTCTCACCACCTGTAGCTTTTCATTATCTTAATGACTGACTTTTTTAAAACCTGAAAATATAGATGCCTACCAATTTAAAATGATACTATTTTGGGAGGTAGAATTGACACTTTAAAATATCTTTTACTAGTCATTTGGATATAAACAATGGATAGTTGGTTTTTAACTCATCTGTAAAGTTTTCATTGGAATTAATTCTGGTAGTTTTATTGTATTAAACATGGCTATATTTTCCAGGTGTGTGCGGATCTTAGGCAAGCAAGAAAATATTAGAGTGATGCAGCTGGCTTTGTTTCAGGGAATAGCCAAAAAGCATCGTGCTGCAACTACTATAGAGATGAAAGCTTCTGAAAACCCCGTTCTTCAGAATATTCAAGCTGACCCAACAATAATCTGTACATCTTTCAAAAAGAATAGATTTTACATGGTATGTGTATGTACTAGGAGACAGACCTTATATTTCAAAAAGAATAGATTTTATATTGCACATAATAGATTTTATATGGTACTAGGAGACACACCTTGGTGTTCTTTCAGCTTGATTGGGAGTTTCATTTTCTTGGAAAATGAAGTAGTGATAGTAAACTTTCTCAGTAACTGTAATGCCATCCTACAACATAAATATTGTAAAAATTTAAACTGAGAGCTGATTTTAAGTACTCATTGTTTAATAATAGGAACCTAATGGTATGGTCACATTTGTATCCAAAGCAGTTTTTTTGGAAGGTGTTGTTGTTGTTGTTTGTTTGTTTGATTTTTTGAGGTAGGGTCTCGTTCTAGCCCAGGCTGACCTGGAACTCACTATGTTGTCTTAGGGAAGCATTTCTACTTAATGAAAGTCATGTAAAAGAAGCAGTTTTGTAAAGTACAGAGTTTTCCCATTGAAATGATTTTTATCAGTTCTTTTTGTACCCTGAGAGTCCTGAGACTTCTATAACTGGATTCAAATTTGTTTTCTCCTGATAGATGGTGGGACTCTCGGTGGGTGAGGGTGGTGGAGTCAAAATCCATCTTTGAATCCTTACCTTACCTATCACTGGATTTGTTCAAAGTAGTAATAAAACTATTATTGTGTATATAGTACCTTTTAAGAGTCGTAAGTATTTATTTGGCAGTGTTCTCTAAGGACTTTAAGTCATAGATATAGTCCTTACAACTACCTTCATTGGGCAGTAGGTACTGAATAAGGGAATAGAAAAAAATTAGCTTGCTTCCCCAAAGTCATGTAATTAGTAAGTGGTAGAAATGGACTTCAGACCCAAGGGCTCCAATAGTGAAAAGTGAGCAACAGACAGCAGGCCAGAATTAGCTTGTTAAACGCTTTACCAAGAAAATTTTACCCCAAAGGAAATTATATCTAATTTGGAATCATACATGCTCATTATATTACTTTGATTGTTTATATGTTAGACAAATCAAAAAAATAATTTATCTTACCTGTCTTTTATGATGGAAAGTGATTCCTGAAACAAGGATTTATTCTGATATAAAAAGTCTTACTGTCCTTAAATTTTCATTAGAAATATTTATAAATTTTAGCAGACAAGAATTTTAGATAATTCACATTTTATTTTCCTTCTTCAGTTTACCAAACGAGAACCAGAAGATACAAAGAGTGCTGATTCTGACCGAGATGTTTTCAATGAGAAACCTTCTAAAGAAGAAGTTATGGCTGCTACACAAGCAGAAGGACCTAAACGAGTTTCAGATAGTGCTGTTATTCACACAAGCATGGGGGACATTCACATCAAACTCTTCCCTGTTGAGTATGTATATTTTTTGTTGCTGTTTTACATAAACACCAATGTAAATGTGAATGTGAGTATTTGAAACTCCAACTTGTATTTATGACCTTAAGGATTCTGAACACTGTGAGTGTTTAGTTAGCTCTTTGGTAGCTGTGCTGTGCTATCACAGTGGGATGAATTTTATGCATATACTTAGAGGTTTATTGTGAACACCAAACACCAAATACACAGCTATTTGAACACCAAATAGACTAGCTGTGAAAGTGCTGAATGTGGTGCTGGGAGCATTCTTCACATACCCACCGTCCTGAGTGTATCTCCAGTATCACACACACTGAAAAAAGGTGCTGGCTATAAACTGTAAAGGTATACAAAGGTTTATCATTCCAAAACTCTTGATTGTAGAAGCCTTATTCTTTGAGATAGTCTCACTTTCTGAACCTAAAACTCACCAACTCAGCTAGACTAGCCATCTAGTGAGCCCTAGGGATTGCCTGACTCTACCCTTTTAGTTTTGGGGTTATACGTATCAGCATTGCCCAGCATTTTTATGTGGGTACTGGGGATCTGAACTCAAGCCCTTATGCTTGTGCAGAAAGCTCTTTTCCCACAGAGGCATCTTCCCAGCCCCATTAACATTATTTAAGTAAGATAATTACCTTTCCCAGAAATTTAGCTCACTGTATTGACTATTATTATATGTCTTAGGTGCTATGGTTGTTTCTCAACTGCTAAATGACCTTGAAATACAAATATTATACAACTCAAATATTAATAAGGGGCTGGAGATATGGCTTAGTGGTTAAGGCACTTGTCTCCAGTGCCTGAGTCACCCGGTTCAATTCCCCAGGACCCACATAGCCAGATCCACAAGGAGGTGGTCTTGGTGTTCTCTCTCTTTCTCACTGTCTCTCTCTCTCTCATCATTTATCTCCTGTATCTCTCTGCTTGAAAATGAATAAATAAAATATTTAAAAATATACATATATTAATAATCATATAAACATATGAAACAACATTCAACTAATAACTTGCTATTTGAGTTCTCATTTGTTAGATTATTCAACTCCACTGTACTTTTGAAATGTTCAGTGTTAGGAAATAGTACTGCAAAGAAAATTATCTTAAGATACTATAATAGGATTCATATTTTTTAATATATCTTACCAGGTGCCCAAAGACAGTGGAAAACTTCTGTGTTCATAGCAGAAATGGTTATTATAATGGGCATACATTTCACCGTATAATTAAGGTAAGTTATACAGCTGTCATGTGATTTAAGTAATATTGTATAACCGGAGGCTCAAGCCTAACATCCTTATTTCACACATTTCACTTTATTAGAAGGGAACACAGAAATGAACTATGAAAGCCAAAAATAGTCATGAATATTTAAAATAAAGGATGGAAAGATTGGCATGTAGTCCGTTTAGAAAAAATGCACTATTTTCCTTAGCAGCTAAAGAAAAGGTTAAGATCATGACTAAAGAAGGGTCAGTGGGAAAGGTGCACTTCCAGTAACCAAAGTGACCTAGAGAAGCGTCTAGATCTAAAGGATAAGATTTTAAATGTTAGAAGAGCCACACTGCCATGTAACCTGTGAGAACCACTATTGAGTATTAGTGAGCTTGGCCTCGGATTTTTTTGTAGCAGTCCATAGGTTTGATGGAATACTAATTGGATATTGGCAGGTCAGAAATGGCAGGAGGAAAAATCAGATGGTAGAATTCTGAAGAAATTAGAAAAATAGCTCCAAGAAATCCAGAGTATTTGAGGAAAGGGCAGGGAAGAAAAAAAAAGGCAATTATACAAGACCTGATACTACACAGATCCTAAAGGTAGTTCTGAAGAAATTAGAAAAATAGCTCCAAGAAATCCAGAGTATTTGAGGAAAGGTCAGGGAATTTTAAAAAAAGGCAATTATATAAGACCTGATACTACACAGATCCTAAAGATAGTAGTATTAACTGCTTTCTGTAAATTATTAGGATAGTGCATGTTTGTATATGACAAGACCTTTGTAGTTTTGTTTCAATCACTGAATATAGGTTGAAGTTCTATGATGGTAAATACATACTGGGGCTGGAGAGATGGTTCAGTAGTTAAGGCGCTAGTCTGGAAAACCTAATGACCAGAGTTCAATTACCCAGTACCCATGTAAAGCCAGATGCACAAAGTGGTGCATGCATCTGGAGTTTGCCCTGGCACGCCCATTCTCTGTCTCTCTGTACTTGCAAATAAATGAATAAAATATTTTTAAAAAGAAAATATATATGACCCAGATTTAAGTATAACTAACTTAATAAGGAAGTTAGAAGATTTCACTGAATATGAAGAACTTTTGGCAGAGAAACAAGAGTGTAAGTCATACATACAC
Source organism: Zapus hudsonius (assembly GCA_004024765.1). Taxonomy (NCBI): domain Eukaryota; kingdom Metazoa; phylum Chordata; class Mammalia; order Rodentia; family Dipodidae; genus Zapus; species Zapus hudsonius. The sequence continues at coordinate 20,739 of PVHP010000705.1, forward strand.
ACACACACACACACACACACACACACACACACACACGCACGCACGCACGCACGCATGCACGCACGCACGCACGCAAGCAGGCATCCAAATACATAGACTATATAAAAGTACACTGTATTACAGTTTTTTTAATTCTTTCTGTTAAGGGCTTCATGATTCAGACTGGTGATCCAACAGGTACTGGTATGGGAGGAGAAAGCATATGGGGAGGAGAGTTCGAAGATGAATTTCATTCAACATTACGACATGACAGACCATACACACTCAGCATGGCCAATGCTGGATCGAATACTAATGGATCCCAGTTTTTCATAACAGTAGTACCAACTGTGAGTACAATATCAGTCTGTAAAGCACAGAGTAACAAGTTATGGTTTGAATGGATGAATTCAAATTGAGTAGAAGAGCTGCATTCTCTTTTCTCTATTTTATATCTGCCAACATACAAAGGAGAAAATTCAGAGATAAAAATGTAAACTATAAGTATTTTTAGATTTTATTAAGCAATGTTTTATCTAGTTAGAAAATAATATTGTGTTCAGCTCTGCCACTAGAAAGTATGCAACTAAAAGAAATTATGTCATCTCTCTTTTTTTTTTTTTTTTTTAACTGTTTTACTCTGTGGACAAGACCGGCCTTGAACTTGTCAGTTTCCTTGCCTCAGCCTCCCAAGTGGTGTGATTATTAGAATGTGACACCATATCCAGCTTCGTTCTCTGAAAAAAGGAATTGTGATTTAAGAATTCCCACTTTTTAGACAAATTTTTCATAATTTTACATATCTGATATATAAATCTATCAGATATATTTACATAATATAAGGAATATAAATCATAATTAATGGCATTTTATACAAGTGCTGTACCACAGTCCATCAATGGCATTTTATATTTGATCAAGTACAATAAAAGGTCATCTAGCTATATTTTTATACAGTTCTCCAAAATTATAAAAAGTGCCCACTTTTTAAACAAAAGTAAGCACAAACAGTACAGGAAAAATATTTGTTAACTGTCTGCCAGTCTCACAATCTCATGTAATATTCACAGTGCTTTTACTGTGACTACCCCCAGCCACCACCTGAACTTCCATCTAATGTTAAGTAAATGCTTCTTAGATTACTCTAAAGTATCGCTTAATTGCTCATGTAAGATTCATACTAAGCACTTCTAAAGCCTTATGATTTAAATCCATGCAAAGTAATTTACCTTCTATTAACAAATCTTCCAGCTCACATGATATATTTAAACTCCATACAGTTTGTTTGTATTGTTTCCTCATTTATTAATTTGACCAACAGATTGAAAATATTCAATATGTATTGATTGTTTTTGCCAGTAGTCCCTAAACAATGCAGCTAAATAACTTTATAGCATTTATACTTTACTACTTATAAGTGTTTGAAGGATTTAAAGTATACGGGAATACTTTATATTCATGTTATACAAGAGATTTTAGTACCTGGAGATTTGGTATGGTGGGGAACTAATCCCCAGCGAATACTAAAAAATATTGCTCTTATTTTTCTTATAATCTGTGAATAACTTTTGTTAAAACTTTTTATTGACAGCTTCCATAATTATAGACCGTAAACCATTATAATCCCCCTATGTCTCTTCTCCCTCTCAATTAGTCTCTGATTTGTTTCAGTGTCATCCTCTGTTCCTTCCATAATGTGTAGGTATTGTCAGGCACTGCAAAATCATGAATATCAAAGCCATTTTGTGTCTGAAAGCTTGTATTGTAAGCAGTCCTCCCCTTCCTTTGGCTCTTACAGTCTTTCTGCCACCTCTTCCACAGTAGACCCTGAGCCTCAGGAAGTGTGATAGAGATGTTCCAGTGCTGAACACTCCACTGCCATTTTTTCTCAGCACTATGGTGTCTTTTGAGTTATCCCAGTGGTCACCACCATCTGAAAGAGAAGCCTTGCTAGCAAAAGCATTATTATATGGGTATGAACATTTTTTTAAAAGGGCTTATAAGGCAGTTTGGTGGGCATAGTATATGTATTTAGTTAGACATCAGCAGGCATTACTCCTGACCTAGGGCTCATGACCTCACCACTATAGGCTTTGACTAGGTCTTCAGTACCAGGTATGTATTTCTTTCTTTGGAGCAGGCCTCCAGTCCAGTTAGAGAGCAATTAGTTTTCCCACAGCAAACGTGCCAATATTGCCCCAGTTGGCCTGACTGGCCCATCTTAAGGCTTGCAAGGTCCACTGCTGTTCACCACCATTCATGACTTCTCTCCCTTAGGGCTACATGAAGCCGTAGTTTTTCCAGCTATCAGCTGGTTAACAGGGAAGAGGTTTATCAGGGGATAACTTTGTAAAGCTAAGTACTTATGGTTATTTCTTTTCTTTTTTTTTTTTTTTTTTAGGCAGGGTCTCTCTCTAGCTCAGGCTGAGCTGGAACTTACTTTAGCCCTAGGCTGGCCTTGAACTCCTGGCAGTCCTACCTCAGCCTCCCAAGTACTGGGACTAAAGGAGTCTTAAGTATTTTACTTCATTTTAAGCATATAAAGTGAAGTATAATTTAAATTTGCTTACTGAGAGGGTATAGTTTAATAAATTGGGGTTTACCAAGAGTTTTCATCTGCATTCCAATGCAGCCTTGGCTTGATAATAAGCACACCGTGTTTGGACGAGTGACGAAAGGAATGGAGGTTGTGCAGCGGATCTCCAACGTCAAAGTCAATCCCAAGACAGACAAGCCTTATGAGGATGTCAGCATCATAAATATCACTGTCAAGTAAAGGATGTGTTCTGTCATATTCACAAGTGAAAATTATTCAGAAGGTCAAGACTTCCTGAATGTAAAATCATGTTATAAAAGATCCAAAACTGTATATTTCTAATTAAATACCACCTTTTTAACCTGCCTGATTTTTCTTGGAAAATTTCTAATCTTAGGTGATAAATTGATATGCACCCATCTCAGGCAAAATATAATCCTTATAGCTAAGTTCTCCTGAGACTCAAATTCAGTATTAAATAATGGAATGGTTCATATTTCTTAACTTTTCAAAAAAGTACCTTTATATATTTAGAAGAGGATAGATCATCTTTGAAAAAAAAATAAACAGGATCTGGTGATACACTATTCTCTTTCTTTTGTTCATACTAAATATTTTGCTGTTTTTATTTTTAAGCAGAGAGAGAACGGACATGTCAGGGCCTCTGGTCAATGAAAAAAAAAAACTCCAGAATTCCATGCACCTCTTTGTGCATCTGGCTTTACATGGGTACTGGGGAATTGAACCTGGGTCATCAGGCTTTGCAGGCAAGCACCTTAACACCTGAGCCAATCTCTCCAGCCTCATATCTTGCCTTTTGATCACTATTAAGTAGTGGTAGGCCAGACGTGGTGGCGCACGCCTTTAATCCCAGCACTCAGGAGGCAGAGGTAGGAGGATCACCATGAGTTCAAGGCCACCCTGAGACTACATAGTGAATTTCAGGTCAGCCTGGGCTAGAGTTAGAACCTACCTCGAAAAACCAAAAAAAAAAAAAAAAAAAAAGGAAAAAGAAGTAGTGGTAAATAAAACATCAGTTTTATTTTGGCCCCTTGGACCAAAAGTGTTATGGTTCCTTAATATTAAAAAAAGTCCTTTCAAGGGAGAAGGGAAATGGGTATATTAACATAAGACTTGTTCATAAAGAGTTTCTACTTAACAATAAATAAAATCTTTCAAATAAAGTATATACTTGAATTCTTGTTTGTTTTTTAAATGTATAGTTGTTTTATACATTTTTGGTTTTTCGAGGTAGTGTCTTGCTCTAGCCCAGGCTGACCTGGAATTCACTATGTAGTCTAAAGGTGGCCTCAAACTTACAGTGATTCTTCTACCTCTGCCTCCCAAGTGCTGGGAGTAAAGGCATGGGCCACTGTGCCCAGTGAGTCACTATTATATATATATGCTTTTTTTCTATTATAGCTTATTTCTATTGGCAAGTTTATTTCAATAAACATAGCATTGCATATACATAGAATAAAAATGTATTATTCAATAGTAGAAATTGGGCTGAAGAGATGGCTTAGCGGCTAAGGCATTTGCCTGCAATGCAGAAGGACCAGAGTTCAATTCCCCAGTGCCCATATACAGCCAGATGCACAAGAGGGCGCATGTGTCTGTAATTCATTTGCAATGGCAGGAAGTCCTGGCATGCTTATACTGTTCTGCCTTTTTCTCTCAATGATTTTAAAAAAAAGTTTGTGCCCTCCTTTTAAAAAAAGCTTAACATATGCCTTTATTGAGCTTTCAAAAAATATTATTTGCAAGCAGAGAGAGAAGAGAGACAAAGAGAATGGGTTCATAAGGGCCTTTTAGCCTTTGCAAACTCCAGATGTATGTGCCACCGTGCATCTGGCTTTGCATGGGTACTAGGGAATTGAATTTAGGTTGTTGGGTATTGCAGCGAACTACCTTAACCACTGAACCCCTTTACTGAGTTTTAACTGACATTTATCTTTTCTAATTTTAGGTATTAGACTTTTTTAACCTAGCTTCATTCATTCTTAAAGCCTTAATATAAAATTTTGCATATACTGCCATTAAGTGGTAATGATACCTTACTCTGCATAGCATACAAGTATATTTAGCTAAAATCACATTTGACTACTTGACTTAGATTTCATGTCAAAAAGTTTATTTCAAAAAGAAAAGTGTTTGTAAACCTAAAAACATACTGCTATGTCTTTCTTGAAGCAGGCTGAATTTTTATTAAGATACAGTCTCATAGTCCTTTATCCTGCATTCCTTTATGAACATGTACAGCAATATTTCCTCTTACCAGTTTGTAAACTGAGAACATTCACAATGTTAAATAATTAGCAACATTATTTATAGGCCATGACCAAATATTTCAAGCTTATTTTCTTTTCTTGGTGATGCTGGGATCAAACCTAGGGCTTTTTAAAGCATGCCTTCTACCAATGAACTATGCACAACGAGCCCATCAAATTATTTTTCAAAATGGTCACTTAGAATGTTTTGTTCTCATATGAAACAAGGTTTTAAAAAGTTTAAAAAGCAATAAAAGCTGAAGTTCCTTTGTTCCTTGCAAAATTTACCCCTTCCTTCAAAACATTTAAAATGTGACTTATGTTGCAAGTAAAGAAGGGTATGTCTAAATGTTACCAAATGCATTACATCTCAAACTCTGCAGACAAGTCAGTCCTACAGCACAGTTACTATTTGCAGTGCTGGCTATCAGGCCCAGGGCTTCATGCATGCTGGGTGGGTCAGCATGTCTAGTCCGGAAATGATTTATGTTGTATATTAGCAATGATGCTGAATCAAGGTGACAGAAACAGACTTTCTAGAATAAGGATAGGACTTCTTTGTAATTTTAACAATTTATTGCTTTCTATACTGATCATATATGAAGTGCAAATAATGGCTTCTGGTGGTTATAAAGTATTCCCGAATTATAGACCAGGGCTATACACTTGACAAACCTGCTTACATAATCCATATAGTAATATCTAGACATAATACAGAAATTCAGAGCAAAAGGTAAATCCTAATATATTGTACTTAAAACATTTTTCATTCTTAAATTTGACATTTCCCAGAGGAAACTAGCACACTCCTAAAAAATGATTAGTCAAAGTTTAAAACTATGAACAGGAATAAAAGCCTGAGAGTGGGGGAAAAAACTTTAAGAAAAAGCACACACAAACTCTATAGTATATGTACTTTATGGTCAGGCCTTAAGCACAATTTAAAAATTATGTTTGATTATAAACTAAGAATATGAACTATAAAGTTTTGCAAAATTAGTGAAATAATAAAATTAATAGTTTACAATGAACACAAGTTCACATGTTAGTGTTAAACCTTTCTCTTTCAAGAAAATAGTTGAAGGACTCACAAGCAAATGCAATACCTTTATTTTTCACAGTTACTGAAATCAGTGAAATATTAAATAATTTAATTCCAAAGTATTACTTATGCACACAAACTACTTGTAACAGCATGACCTTCAACTTGAAAAAAAGGACAAAATATTGTTTATTTATTTACATATTTCCCATCACACTGATGGGACTTTTTTAATGCTTTGTTTTCTAAAACTTTTGTTATTATTTTTTAAAAAGTGCATTTGAAAAGCTTGAACCAGACAGTGCCACTTACAAACCACATCTTTGTCATCAGACATCATTGTCTGTTAACAATAGAACTAGTAAGATTTAAGTCTCAACTTCATCCTAAAGTAGAGCATTATAACCAAACAGAAAATCTAGCTATTTAAATATAATAAATCGTGCTTCCACAATAAGAGTATCCATTAAAAACAAGAAACAGGAAATAAATTTTATAGGTTTTACTCATAATACTGCATAATAAATGTAAACTTTTTGAATATTTCTTTTCCTTTAGATATATTCTTCCTCTTAACCAACTGAGGACTTGCCATAAAGAGCCTTGATTGTGGGTTATTGTCAAGTACTTATCGTGGGAAATATTTTAAAGTAATTAAGTAATTGGCCTTCCCCACTTTTGAATAACTTTTCTTAAGGTAATGGCATTTTCTACTTAGGACTCTTAAGTGTTTATGTAAAACTGACCTCTGATCTTCATATGACTAACTACATTTACCAACAGTCTTCTCCATAAATAATACAATCTTATTAGAAAGATATTGAAGTGTTGAAAACTGGAGGGCCATTTTAGGGCTCTGACCAAGGAAATAAACCTTGGTTTAATCCTATAAATAGTTCTTTCATAAGTAAAGCTCCAATAGCTTTCACATTCTAATATTAATCTGATGATCAGGCTTAGTTATTATTACATTCTCCATGTGTTTTATGGGAAATGCTTTGAGAAAATTTTAATAAAACTGTATAAAATATTTTCTCTGGTGTATAGTTCTCAGCATTAAAAGTATTCTGTTCCATTGAACATGAGTAAAATAATCCTATTATCCTAAATGCATCTTAGATCCTATAACACAACTGCTATGTCGACTGCTAAGCATTGCCAAAATTCAGTAAGAAGGCAGGTGAAAGAATATGTACTTCCCTCTTTTCACAAAGAGGTCCCATTAGGCACTCCATTGGCTATTTTTTCACTGGAAGAAGTAACTTTCATGTACACTTTTCCTCTGTGACGACTTCTTGCAATATGTGGGTTAAATGTGATCTGAAAAGCTTCAATACCTAACGTACTTTTCAAGAAAATGCATATATCTAAGACATCTCTTTTTAAACCAATCTAATTTGCTCATTTAAATTATACCAGGGAATAATTTTTAAAGCAATGACATACTCAAGTTTCCAGTCCAAGGTTCTTATATGTACATTCTAAATTACGTATCATATTTGATGTAGAATTCCTTAAGATGTATTCTGTGCAAAGTGACTTTGAACTACAAGCTTGACACAAGTGCTGCATCAAAACTAAGCAACATCCAATACTCCAGCGGCCACAAGTTGCCGGGAGAGCCAGTCCAGCCCTTCATAGAGTCCCATACCACTTCGAGCATCACAGCCCTGAATATACCAACTTCGTCCACAGCATAGTTTATGGAGACTGAGAAGTTCTGTGATTTCTTCCACTGACAGCGCTCCAGCAACATCCTGAAAGATATGCACATACGATTTTATCAGTCTCCCCGAAGGCATCATTTTTCATAATTACTATTTATAAAGAAATCTGATAATACTGTAATCAAAGCCTAAATGAAAGTTAGAATCTAAGTTTATTTTTCAATAATTGTCCTGAGACTTAAAAAAAAATAAGAGAGTTGGTTAAAATATATTGGTCTGTGTATGTATGTATATTTTGTAAGAGTAACCTTATGATGAAATCATTGAAAGCTGCAGCCTGATTGAAAGTCTGCCTAGTTCGGTATAGTGGCACACACCTTTAATCCCAGCACTCAGGAGGCAGAGGTAGGAAGAGCACCATAAGTTCCAGGACACCCTGAGACTACATAGTGAATTCCAGGTCAGCCTGGGCTAGAGTGAGGCCCTACCTTGAAAAACAACCAAAAAGCCAAAAAAGAAAAGATACTTGGCTAAGCCATTATAAGGCATCAGCTTCCCCCAACAAATATATACCAAAAGTGATTTATGTAGGATTTATATAATGATTTTATTACATTCTCACTCAACATGCACGCTTTCCTACTACATCCCAGGAGCAACAACCAGTAACAGTTTCTTACATGTTTTTCTAGGAAGTTTCCATGTATAATCAAAGCACAAAAAAAGAAATGAACTTAATACATTCTATACCTTCCATGTTATCCCCCCACTCAGGACATGCAAATTTTCTGTATTATTTTGAAAATGAATGCTGTATTCCACTGTGTGAATGCAATGTAATTTAACTAGTCCAGTACTGATTACTAATTGAAGTCATGTGCTTATGTGCCATTACAAATCCATATATATGGTTGGCCCCTCTATATCCATGGGTTCTGCATTCAAGGACTCAACTAATTAGTGGATTAAAATTTCTCAGATTTTATTACATTCCCACCCTGAACACTTCTTGCTCCCAATCCTAGGAGCAACAACCAGTAATAGTTTCTTACTTAGCATGGGCAGACATTACTGGTCATTATTCTCTAAATCTGAAGGTTAAATTAATAGCTGTTAGAAAGGCTTTACTGTTGTGGGTCTGGAGAGATGGCTCAGCGGTTAAGGCACTTGCCTCCAGTGCCTAAGGCCCCTGGTTCAATTCCCCAGTACCCACATAAGCCAGACGCACAAGGTGGTGACCCTGATTTGTTCTCTCGTTCTCTCTCTCTCTCTCTCTCTCTCTCTCTCTCTCTCTCTCTCTCTGTATCTCTCTACTTGAAAAATGAATAAATAAAATATTTAAAAAAAAAGAAAGGCTTTACTGTTGCATTAAGTGTTAGAAATAATCTACAGATGATTTCAGGTATATAGGAGCATGTGTATAGGTGACTTACAAATACTAGATTTTATATTAAAAAAAAAAAAAAGGGGCCTCATCATCCAAAGATGCTCATATCTGAAGGGTCCTGGAACCAACAGGCCATGAATACTGAGGAACAGCTGTGTACTACACATATATGTAAGCTTATATAGCTTTACAATATCAGCTGTAAGATAACATGTTACGTTCCTGTAGAACTTCAAGTTAAAATTTGTATCTAAAACCTTGACATATATTACAAATTGCCATGTAAAATAAAACCATAAGTAAATAACTACATTAACAGAGTGTATAAGTCTCTGAGGATCATGAATAATTTCATCTTTGTATGTGTGTATGCAAGAGCACCCACTGCGAAAGCCAAAAGACATTCTTAGATGCTGTTCCACATAGAACTCATGAGACAGGTTAGACTGGCTGGACAGTGGACCTGTTTTCCTTCTCCCTAACACTGGGATCACCATCCTGCACCACCACTCCTGGATTATTTTATTTTTCAACATGGGTACTGAGGGATAGAACTCAGATCCTCAAGCTTGTAAGGCAAACATTTTGCCAACTAAGCTACCTCCCCAGCCCTGAAAAACTTTCATCTTTAACACTCAATAGGTTTCTTCTTCGCATATCTTTCATTGCAAGTAAGGGTAAACAGCTAAGTTCTTAATTGTATGACTTTTTTTTTTCTTTTGTAAGGGAAACATTTTTCATCCAACTCTTTCCTATGAAATCTATTCGACTTCTTTTCTACCTATAAAAAGTGCTCTCATCCCCCCCTGAAGCTCAATGTCTGGGAATGTACTAGCTCCCTCCAATCTTACATCCTCTCCATTCCATCACCAAATTCTAATTCCACCTCTCTATATTTTTTATCTCTTTCCACCTTTCTCTTCCTCTAATTCAGGGTCTTAAACTCTCACTTGAATTATTTTAGCAGTGCATTATATCTCTGTCCTCACTTCCTGGCTGTAATTCATCCTATATTCTTGTAGAATTAGTCTTAAAACACAGGTGTGATCTTTACTACTACAAAAGTTTGAAGTTTCCTCTGGCTCATAGAACAAAACCTAACCTTCTCAGGCTAGCTCTGTCAGGCCTTCACAACTTAGGTTGGCCTGATCTATTCAGCTACATTTTCTTCATCCTCTACCTACACTTCACATGTCGGTTAGTTTGATGCTCCCTAAAATCACTCACACTATTTTCTCTGCCTGTTGTTATTAATTACTTCATATACAGACTCAAAGCCATCTATAACTTTAACTCAATCTTAATCCTGTCTCGTTCTAGAGATTAAACACAGAGCCTTGTATGTACTGGACAGGTGTTTACTACCTAGATACATCCCTAGCCCTTGTCTTTGTTTTTTGTTATTGTTTTTGAGATAAGGTTTCCCCATGTAGCCTATGAACTTGCTGTGTAACTAACCCAGGCTGACCTCAGACTCTTGATCCTCCTGCCTCTATCTCTGTAAATCCTACTTTTTAAATTTTACAAGATATCGCCTAATTTAGAACTATTCTCTTATAAAGACTTTGTTAACATCGGAGTTTTTTCTGTACTAGAATCTAATATGTTCGTATACATACACAAGAGTAAGCATCAGTTACTTTTTCTTTTTGTATACTCCAGGATACCTAGGACAATACTTTCCATGGAAATTTTACCCAACATACACTGCAGAATTTTATACATAATCACTAAATTGATTCTTTCCAGCTGACTTATGACAGGGAAGATACAAATCTTCTTAAGTATTCTGATAGATAAATGCATTACCTGTTTGTTAGCAAAAATCAGGAGCAAAGCATCTCGAAGTTCTTTTTCCGTTAACAACTTTGCAAGTTCACTGTGTGCTTCACTAATTCTGTCTCTATGACTGCTATCAACAACAAACACAACAGCTATAAAAAAAAATAGTTACTTGTTAGACTTTAGTAAATGAAACAAATACTACTTTCATTAGGACTAGATTTTGTTTACCATCTCTTTTCACTTAAAGGCTGCCTATTTATTGGTAATGGTATATGATCTTTAGTTAGTTAACGTAACTTCACAGGCTTAATTTCCCTATCTCCGGATTTATAATTCTGGCTCTATCAAACATAAACTGTACTATATACCAATTGATATTTTTTCTTAACATGAAAATATGCTTAAGATCTTCTACCTACTGATTGTTCTTTAAAAACTTCCTTTACAAAAGGGCAGTTTTATTAAAGCAGGAGAGATAAATTGTGGGAAAGGTGACCAGCAAAAGTGGAGATGAGGGGCAAATGAGAACAAAATATAACAACATGTATACAAATGTCATAATGGAAGTCATTGCCTTGTAATCTTTACCAAAAAAATAATAAGTAGAAGTTCAGCAAAAAAGGAACGAAATCCTTTCAAAACGCATCATCACCTTTATCTCTAACCTATACTCTTAACTATTCCTCATATTCAAAGTTCTACTTTGTCTATAAATTATGGCTCATACTAAGCATAACATCCAAACTCCCTAGGTAAAAATAATTGTGGAATCTCATGTGGGTGGAAGTAGGATGACATGCAGAACTGGTGTAGAAACACAGGCTTCATGGTGGGGTGTGGGAGGCTCACAATGGGCGAAGTGGGTAGAGTATTGGGATACTGTCTAGCTCCGTCAAGCACAAGTCATTTTAGCTTCCTCTGTGATAACAATTTAAACAAGGGGGGAGTGTTACTGAGCAATTACAACAGGCAAATGTGCAGCAGACACTACACCAATTTAACTTTGTTAACACACTGTCAACGATCACAACCGTAAGAATACTTCAACTTAAAAAAGATTTTATTTTATTTGTGGGCATGATTGTGTGTAGCCATGTTTGCATGTATGCATGCCTACTATGACTCTTGTGGAGGTCACAGGATATTAGGCCTCTGCCTTCCCACCTCACCTGAGGTAGGACTTCTCACTCTGGATTCTGGATCTTCTGTTTTCTTTGCTGTGCTTACCAGAGCTGGGAAATTCTATGTCTGCCTCGCATCTTGCTGTTAGTATGCTGAGATTACAGAGGCCTGCCACGCTTCCAGTTTTTTTCATGGAATGTGGGAATCAAACTCAGGTATTCCAGCTTGGACTGTGAGTGCTTAGCCAATGAGCCATCTCCCCAGTCCCTGCTCCCAACTTTTAACAGCAGCCAAGAGGAAAATGCTCGTAAGTGCCTAGGCATCTAAGCTAAGTATGACTTCACTTTACAATGGCCTATCATGAATAAAGATAACATATCACAAATCTTATCATTTTTAAAACATAAGGAGCTTACAGCTAATGTATTAATGTTTAAATATCAGTTTGCTAGTAAAATTAGTATACTGAAAACATTTTAAAGATTTTTTAAATTATTTCATTTTTTGATTCTTACCTTGTGTATTGAGGTAATAATGTTTCCATAGTGGTCTTAATTTATGCTTTCCACCTACATCCCAAATAGTGAATTTCAGATTTTTATATTCTACAGTTTCTACATTAAAACCTGGTTTAAAAAAATTAAATTACTTTTATAATATTATAATGAATGACACATTAAACACAAGCAAAACCAGTTTGTAAGTCTGACCTAGGTATGGTCTACTTATAGCACTATCCTCTAAAGCCCACCAACTTCACTCCTTATCTGATGTGTAAAATGTATACCTTCAACAACTGCTAGCCCTCTACAGCTCTAACAGGGTCTTCAGGACCTTGGAGTCCATGTATCTGCAGGCTCTGTACTATTTCAATCCCCTTATCTCTCTCAGAGTTAGGGTCACCTGGCGCATCAATTCCTTCTTACTATCCCACCAACACCCAACCTTTCTTTTCTCCCTCTACCCCCTTTCTCTTTCTCTTTCTCTCTCCCTCTCCCTGAAATGTTATCTTAGAGGCAGAAAAAGAGCTACCTGCATAACAACATCAAATTAGACCCAGAGAACTCAACTGTAAGGCAGCTGTCAATAAAATGTCTAGCAATTAAAAAAAAAAGTTGATATACTTACCAATTGTTGGAATAGGCTGCATGAACTCATCCTGCTTTAGTTTAAACAAAATAGTAGTTTTTCCAGCACCATCTAATCCTAAAGTAACAACTCGGATTTCCATTTTGGGTCCAATATGAACTCTATTGTCCTATGATTAAAAAAACAGGAAAAAAAAAGGAATATAGAGTTAGAAAGTAACTGCACTTATACTTTTAAATGTTTGATCAAACATTAATTTGGACAATGATTTAGCCTTTTAACACAGGGTCTCACTATGTGAGTCAAGCTCTTCTTAAATTCTCCATGCAGCCCAGGCAAGCCTCACACTTGTGACCCTCCTGTCTTAACCTCCTGAGCAATAGGAAGATAGGCATGGGCTACCATTCTAGGATTTAGTTTAATTTTTAAAGCACCTGTACTAATTAAATAAATTGGCAGGTATACATCAAATTAAATTTTCGTGCATGATAGGATACAATGGAAAAGGATTCTATCAAGTGGAAAAAAAAATCTGTAAATGAAAAGGCCCACAGGGAATCAATATCAAGAATATATAAAGAACTCACTCTTACAGTTAAAAACACAACACATTAAAAAAGTGGGCAGAATGCTGGAGAGATGGCTCAGTGGTTAAGGAGCTTGTCCACAAACCTAATGACCTGGGTTCAATTCCCCTGTACTCATGCAAAGGCAGATAAACAAAATGATGCATGTATCTAGAGATCATTTGCAGTGGCTAGAGGCCCTGGCACACCCATTCTCTCTGTTTTTCTCTGTCTGTAAATTTTTTTAAAGTGGACAGAGATTTGTATAAAAATATTCAACAATATACAAATGGCCAGAAAGCAAATGAAAAGAAGCATAGCATCTCTAATTAATGTAAACCAAAACCAAACTAAGATAAAACCCTATATGGATTAGGATGACCTCTATCCAAAATGGTAGAGAAACTGAAACCTTTGTGCACCAAAAGTAGGATAAAAATATGAACACTATGGAAAATAGCATGATTATTCCTTTAAAAAAATAAAAACCCCATTATATAATCTACTAATTTCACTTTTGCATATATTCACACCAGAATTAAAAGCAGTATCTTTTAGAGATATTTATACACCCTTGTACACAAAGGTGCTTATAATCAACAGGTAGAAGTAGCAGCACATATTTACTGACAGATAAATGGATGTGTATATAACAGCCTTTAGAAGGAATGAACCTCTTTTGCATGCTGCAACATGAACTTTAAGAATGTTTTCTAGGTGAAAAAAGCCTTCCACAAAGAAACAAATACTGTAATGCCCCACTTACATGAGGAATCTAAACTAACCAAATTCACAGCACAGAAAGGAAAATAGTAGTTACCAAGGCTCAGAAAGAAGGTGATGAAGGGAAGTTTACAGTAGAGTTTCAGGTTTACACAATGAAAACGATCTGGAGTTCCATTCAAAATGTCAATAAACTTAAAATACTAAAGTATACTCTTAAAAATGGATAAACTGGAGTTGGAGAGATGGCTCAGCGCTTAAAGGTGCTTGCTTACAAAGCCTGATGGCTCGGGTCTAAATTCTCTAGTACCCACATGAAGCCAGATATACAAAGTAGCACATGCTTCTGGAGTTCATTTGCAGTGGCAGGAGGCTTTGGTGTGCCCATTCTCTAACTCTTCCTCTCTCTAATAAATAAAAATATATTTTTATCGGGTAGTGGCAGCGCACGCCTTTAATCCCAGCACTCGGGAGGACCTGGGCAGAGCGAGATCCTACCTCAAAAAAAATTTCTTTTAAATGGATATGATTTTGGCAAAATTTATATTGCATGTTTTTTTTAAACATCTTGTACTTTACTCTTTATTATATTGCATGTTTTTTATATAATACAATTATGGTGTGTTTTAAGTCCCTTGCACCTGTGAAGCCCCACTCCCCAAAAAAGCAACTGAAAACTAATAAAATGATCCTTAGGATAACTGAAAACTAATAAAATGATCCTTAGGATATACAGTTAAGTGAAAAAGAAAGTTATTCCATCTTTAATGATGGAGAGGGAGCAAAAATACATAAACTTTCTCTAGATTTTGAATAATAAATAAACTAAGATGAATTCTAAGTGGCTTTGTAGTGAACAGACTGAAGGGACAAGTACAGAGACTTCTCTGAATGAACCCTGCTTTGTAGATCTGATGCAAAACTATGTAACTGTCACATAGCTATACAACAAAATTAATTTTAAAAATCTGCCACTAAAAATAGAAAAGAAAATTCATGAATCTTTTTAAGTTCAAAAGAACTTAAATAGAGACTTAACTATTTCATCCAAGTATAGGCCTTGTTGGGATTCTTTATCTCTCAAAAAGAAATAAAAAATAGTGGAAGCCAAGCACAGTACATTTCAGAGGTAGAGGCAGGATGATCAGAAGATGAAGGGCATCTTTGGAACACAGTTCAAAGCCAAGCTAAGCTACATTGGACCCTGCCCTCAGGAAAAAAAAAAAAAATCTCTTTTATTTGGAAAGAATATCAGAAATTTCAATAC
This sequence comes from Zapus hudsonius, assembly GCA_004024765.1. Lineage (NCBI taxonomy): Eukaryota > Metazoa > Chordata > Mammalia > Rodentia > Dipodidae > Zapus > Zapus hudsonius. The sequence continues at coordinate 36,172 of PVHP010000705.1, forward strand.
TAACTAAATAGTTAAGAATTTTAATTAAAGTATTAGATATTACTAAACATTTTGGAGTATGAGTCTGTTTTTTTAAAAGAAGCCCTAGGTTTTAGAAACACACAATACATATAAAATGATATAATGTTGGGATGAGATGATATATTAGAATTTGCTTCAGAATACTCATGGGAGGGGCTTTACCCCCTCCCACCTTCCATGACAGGAGCTCTTTGTACTTACTCTTTCCTTCCTTTTCTTTCTCTTAATTTAATAAAATCTAAGCCTTTAAAAAAAAGAATACTTGGAGGATGATAGATAGAAGGAATAGTGGGGAAAAATAATTGAAACAAGCTTATGTGTGTTAAACTGAGTGACGGGAACAGAGATTTATTCTTTTTTTTTTTTTTTTTTTTGTACTGATAAAATTTTCCTAAAATGTCTTTAATTCATGAATTTCCTACTGATCTCTTCACACTGATTTACACTTCATGACAATCATTAAGGTTTGCTAGAAAGCATGCCTAAAAATGAAGTTCACCTTTTACCTTTGTAAAAGTGACAGGAATGCTGGCATCCAACTGAATGTGATCTGCAACCTCTGTAAACTGCTGCTGCTGTTTCTGCAAGGTTTCTAGCAACCTTTTGATTTCCTGTTTTGCCAAGACAACTCTGCAGTCATCCTGGAAAAAAAAAGGGGAGTATTTCTCATAAACTTATACTATATTTAAAATACAGACCAGGCTAGGGTAATGGTTCAGTATGTAAGAGTACTTGATGTGCAAGCATAAAGACCAAAGTGTGATCTCTAGCACTCACATAGAAAACTGTGTTACTATTCATGCCTGTAACCCCAGGTCTGATGGGTGGGAACAAAGACAAGAGACTGGGGCTCACTGCTCAGCCAGTCTGGCTGAAAACCAGGGGGCTTTGGGGTCAGTAAGAGACTGTCTCAAGGAAAAAAAGCAAAAGAGCAATGGAAGACACTTAATGTTCTACTCAGGCCTTTACACATGTGCACATGGGGCATGCAATTCTGCACACACACCATACTATATATACTATAGATACATACACACCAAAAAAAAAAAAATTTAAAAAAAACAACAAAAACAAGAGACCTTCATCAACTTGCAAAGGGCTGATGACTCAGCAGTTAAAGGCGATTGCTTGCAAAGTCTGACAGCCCAAGTTCAAATCCCTAGTACCCATGTAAAGCCAGGTGCACAAAGTGGTACATGCATCTAGAGTTCATTAGCAGTGGCCAAGATGCCCTGGTTTATTCCCTCTATCTCTTCCTCACTCTCTGTTTGCAAATAAGTAAATATTTTTTTTAAAAGCCATTTAACATTATGGGATTAAAAGTCAATTTAAAAGTAAATTTGAATACAATTAGTTATAACTGAGCATCTATACAAACTTTAGGCTCTAATCAACAGAATAATTTTTAAAAATGAAACACTATTACAGTGGGTAAAAGCATGTAATGATTTGAATTTTATAAATGTAATAAGTAATAAGAAGATACTGCAGAGAGATTTCATATAGCATATTTCTATTAATTACCAAAACAAGCAAAAATAAGATATGTATTACAAATCCAGAAAATACCTCAGTGAAAGAAGGTGAGATTCAGGAACTTTGGCAGTACTGATGAGGTTCCATTATTTGATTTGAGTGCTGCTTAAACATGATAATTCATCCAGCTAACCACAATTATTCACATTTCTGTATTAATTGTGTACTGACATAAAAATTATTTAAATAATGTACTTTTTTTTAAAGGACTAACAAACACACTGTGAACTCTTCCTCTCATGCCATATCCCCAGGCCCTGTCTTTCTTTCAAAAGAAAGCACTTTCCAGTTTCTTAACTATTAGCTCAGTATGTATATTTGCCTAACATATGGGAAGCCCTGGGTTCAATCCCCTGCATCTCACAGACCAGGCACAATGGTCTGTGAAGAAGAAAGTCATAAACAAGAAAGTTAAAGATACATTAAGATTCAAGTAAAAGGAAGAGGTGAACAAATGAGAACTGGGGAAAAAAATCATGTCTAATTTAATAAACTAACAAACCCCAAAAATAAATAGGAAAGAGTATTTACCAATAGTTGAACCAACCAGAAAAACAATCAACAAAACTGCAAAATACAGCAAATATCTCTTAGTAATAACCTAATCATAAATAATGGTTGTAATTCTCCAATTAAAAGATGCAGAGAAGGCTGAGGATGTAGTTCGGTGGTAGAGCACTTGCCTAGCATACACAGGCCCTGTGTTCAATAACTGGCACTGTTAAAAAATATATATGTAGATGACTGCATAGAAAAGCAAGTCCACCTGTATATTGTCTGCAAGAAACACACTGACCATTCAAGGTAAAATAAGAAGACACTAATCACCCAGCTATTTGAACAGAAGTAATGTAAGAACTATTAACTGGGTACAGTTATTAATGAGATAATTGAAAGCAGTATCATAGAGCTAACTGTAGGAAATAGCTACCCCCTATAGGAGCAGGGTAGAGATTAGACTTTAAAATGGAACCCCATGGAGCTGAAACACACTAGTCTCCTATGAAGACTCATATTCATAGTCACCCCAAAAGAGTAACCCACAGGAAGTTCTTTTTGCCTTCCAATTTTTATAACCTCCTGTTGACAACATGAAGCTAGCTGGCAATACAGACAAGTAGAGTTGTAGCCCCCAAATCACAAAGAAGATGACAGAAAAGCAGGACTGGAATTGAAATGCTCCTTAATAAATGATATGTACATCTACTTGTACAATGCATAATGATAAGCTAAACTACAAGCAAGATTAAGGAGGTTGTAGGCTGGCCACACTCATGTAAGTATAATAAAACATTTAAAAGAAAAAGTTAGACACTGGTAAATTTAACTTCTTATAATTTGAAAAGAACACCATTAGCAGTGCATCCATGAAGATAGACTACAGCTTTTCAAGAATTCCTAGGGGAGGGCAAGAGAGATAGCTCAGTAGTTAAGGCACTTGCCGTCAATGCCTAACAACCAGAGTTTGTTTCCCCAGTACCCACATAAAGCCAGATGCACAAAGTAGCACATTCATCTGGAGTTCATTTGTAGTAGCTTGATGCTCTGGTGCAACCATTCTCTCTCTGCTTGTAAATAAATAAATAAAATATATTTTAAATAAAAGAATTCCTAGGGTAATAATGATCCCTGTATCACACAGTTCTGAAAACAGATCCAAACACACACATGTAAGACTAATATTTTTGTTAGAACCTTGACTCTCATGTTTAAAATAAAATCATCTGCAAACTGAGTAACAAATGAAAAACTTTAAAGGAGAGCAACCATTTGATGTGGACCTTGAAGAAGGAAAATTTCCACTGGCATAAAGGAAAAAGGAGCTCTGCAACCAGAAAGAGTAGTACATATCTGGACGAAAAGAATGAGTGGGCTTGGCATGACGGAAGAATGACTAGAGAAGTTAGGACCCGGACATGGTTGGTGAAGTGATTGGCAGTTGAGAGACCATGTCAGAATCACAGTGTGAATCCATGCAACAGAACCCAAATCACCACTAAAACAAAACAACAGAATAGTGTGTATCTTTGATAATGACCTACTTAACATTATACACAAAGCTAACCTACCTGCTGCAAAGTCTTTTCACAATGGAGACAGGCTGTTGAAACTTGGGACAACAAGATAGTCATATCTTCTTGTTGCTGCCTAAGCCAAATCAGTTTTTCACGGACATGAGCATCAACAACACTGAGAGCCATTTCTTCTTGACGACAGAGAGTTTCGTGTAGATCAGAAAAATAAGCTCGAACACATGATCGGGCATTTTCCGCAGTACCTGGTACCTAAGGTTTAAAAAGTTAATCATAACCTTGACAAATATTTTATGTAAAATAGCAAAAGTTTAAACATCATCTATGCCCTTCTAAATTCCAAAATTTTAATTTCCACATTAGCTCTTCTCTTCAACTATAAACTTTTGAGTCCAACTATTTATTAATGATATTTCACTAAACATGGAATATCTAGATGAGACTGGGCATGCTCAGGTGGTATGGCCATAGAACATGGAATATCTAACCTCTATTTTCCCCTGCCTCCAAATCTAGTTACCTCCATCTCAGTAAATGGTAATTCCATCCAGGTTACTGAAGCCAAAATCAATAAAAGAAAGAAAAGAAAAAAAAGAGGAGACATCCTTAACATCTCTCATATTCTATAACTAGTTCCTCAGCAAATTCTGCTGACTTCAAAATCAGAATCTGGTCATGCCTTACCACCTCCACTTCCCACACACTGATTCCAACATTCTAATCTCTCACCTGATTAGAATAGCCTTCTAACTGGTCTAACTGCCCGATTATTCAAGTTACCTGTCTAATAAATATTGACAATGAATTAATAAATTTACCTATCCTTGAAAATCTCAAATCGTTATTTTTTTTCCATTCTCGCTACTCCAGTGCATCTCTGTAAACTGCACAATTCCAACAGTGTCCTAATGTCTTCCTGCTTCCAATGTTACTGATCCTCCAATTCTTCCATACTTAACAGCAACATTTCTTAATGTCAACTAGACTATGTCTCCTATTTCAGTTTTTCAATGGCTCACCACTGTTAAACTAAATTCCAAAACTCTGTAACCATCTTGCCAGGTCCAACTCAAAACTCCAAACTTTTTAAATAGTCTATGTCTAATCCTAATTTCCAAGCATTTAAATGTCCCTTTCTGAGGCAAGTCCTTCCCTACATGCTACTCTTTGAATTCTTTTATATCTCAATTTATATATCACTTCTAGGGAGCCTTTCCTGAAGTACACGAAGTGTTTCACCTCTTAGATTCTGCCAAGAACACTGTATTTCCCTATGTACCACACAAAATAATCACACTTAAAATTCTCTCTTATTTAATATAGTGGATTACAAGTTCCATGAAGACAAAAGGTTTTTTAAACATCTTATTTCCAAAGGCCAGGCACGGTAGTGGACACCTGTAATTCCAGCACTTGGGAGGCAGAGGTAGGAGGATGGCAGTGAGTTCAAGGCCAGCCTGGGAATACAAAGTGAGTTCCAGGTCAACCTAGGGTTAGACTAAGACCCTACCTCAAAAAACAAACCAAAAAAAAAACAAAAAACCTAGCCAGGTGTGGTGAATACATAGTGAATTCCAAGTCAGCCTGGACTAGAGCGAGACCCTACCTCAAAAAGCCAAAAAAAAAAAAAAAATACAAAAACTTATTTCCAGTGACTAGTGTAATTAAAGTACATTATATATGCAATACTTACTAGAGGGTGAAAAGATGAGAATGGAAAAGGTTAAGAAGATAAAGAGGGAAAAAAAAATCCATACATGTTCCGTGTGAGCCATTCCAATTCCATCTTCTACTATTTGTTCTCCTCCTTCTATGTGCTGAACAATTCCCATTAATTTTCTGGAGTAATCTGAGATTTCCTCAGTAAATGTCCGTATACAGTGAGCCATATCTAAAATTGATGCTCGGATCTGGTTAGCTTCTGGTTCCAATACCGAATGCTATAATACAATATGATTATAGAGAAGAATTCATAGTACTGACTAATGATTAAAATCCAACTGATATCCTTTTAATACAAATAAGTATGAACCACAGCTGGTTTTCACATTTCAAACAAGTACAACATAAGGTATAAAATATTGTCATTCCTTTATGAGAGGCATACTACAAAGAAACAACTTAGATACTGAAAGTCCATTTATTGTTAGACAAAAAAAAAGTTTGTCCAAAATTTTAACAGTTCATTAGCAGATATAAACATTATCAAAACAATCCAGCACATTATGAAAACATGCAAACAAACTAGAGAATTTTTGTTTGCTACTGGAAATAATCATGAGACCTCTCTGAAACGTTTATGACATTCAGAAACAAAAATTCTCAATTCTTTCCATGCTACTAAAATCAACTTACCCATCACTTACTTCATCTTCAATCCTTCCTTATAGCATTAATAAACAGGCTAATGATCAATGATTGGTAGGCTGGAAAAGCAGCTAAAGTAAGCCAATTTAATTAAATTCATACCTTGTGACCTTGGTGTTTTCCATATTCTTTGCAGACACAGCACATGAGTGGGCTAGTTTGACAACCTTCCTCCAAGCAAACAAACTCAATGGCATGCACCTGGTGCTGAGAGCACATGGTTTTCTCATGAGGCTTATCAGCCAGAGGCACTCGCCTGTGCTTTGCTAATGTCTTTGTAGAGTGAGTAACTTGTGAACACTCTGAGCACAAGTGAGTTGCACACACGGTACAGTACACAGATGCAACGTGAGCTTCATCTTCATCGCAACGAATGATGCTCTGATAAACAAAAAGCAACATCTTGAGACTGAATTCATTCTCAAGGGGCATGTTCTGAAATACAAAACCCTAGTGTTTTCTTTTCATAGATGACATTAAAGGGAGAAATTCCTTAAATCTATTGTGACACATATAGTTTGAGTGAAGAAAAACAAAGCAAAAATGATTCTCAACCTGGACAGCCCTCAGAACAAGAAAAGGTTCTAAAAACTTTAAACCAAAATGAGGCCAAATAGGACTTAGGGAAAAACAGAAATGAGGTATAAAAAATAACTGCAGCTTAATCAAGTAGTCAATTGGTTACAGTTTGATTAGTTAGTTGGTCATACCAAGTCTTACAACCAAAAAAGTTTAGTTTCTTTCATTACTAAACTATGATTAAACTATATTGGATTGATGTGTTAGGCCCACCATATGTTTCCAGTACAAATCTGTGGCGTACCACAAATTTTTGTTGTTGTTGTTTTATTTTTCAAGGTAGGCTCTCACTCTAGCTCAGGCTGACCTGGAATTCACTGGAGTCTCAGTCTGGCCTCGAACTCACAGTGATTCTACTACCTCTGCCTCCCAAGTGCTGGGATTAAAGGCGTGCACCACCACACCCGGCTACAAATTTTAACAGTTAAAATTTTATTGAGAAGCAAATACAAAGGTCATGTGCTAATCATAGGAGAAAGTACTCATTGCTGTAGGAAGTGAGAGGCTATCTCCAAGAATAATTAGCAATATAGGATAGGAAGTTCAGGCCAAATATTCTTATGAACAGCCCTTGTCTTTTTTTTCCTTTTCTGTTTCATTGCTAGGAATTGAACCAGGGCCTAGTGAATTCTAGGCAACTGCTCTGCAACCGAGCTATATATGAAGCCATTTCATAAATTCAGTTTTCAAAGGTTTCTTCCATCAAATTTATACAAGAAACCAAACCACAAAAGACTTGAAATTTATTTTATAAAGATTAAAAAAGCCTGACATGAAATGCATTCTTACTGCCCTAATAATCTGTCAGGATGTATAAGAAAGAAATCATCACAATGCTATTACAATAATCTGGTACCAGGCAGCAGAATTAGCTATGAAGCTTCTGAAAACATAGATGCCATGATTCATCCTGTAAAAATCCTGTGAGCCAGGCATTGGGTATTTTATTCCTAAACATATAGAAGTATTTTATTATAGTTCCACAGGTGAATATTGCACATATGACTGTCTAAATCTAATTTAGACACAAATAATAAGCCCTCCATTATGTGTAAGTTTCTAAATATTATTTATAATTATCATATAGTACTAAAAAACATATTTTAATTTGGGTCCTGGGGCTTGAACTCAAGGCTTCACTCATGCTAGGTACTCTACCACTGAGCTATGCCCACAGTCTTTGTCAAAAATATTGTAAATGTGCAGAAAGTAATATTTGAGATAATCAGTAATGTTTTTAAAAAACTTTCATGAGCCTTTAATTCCAGTAATTGGAGACAGAGGCAGGAGGATCACTAAGTTTGAGGCCACCTTGAGACTGCATAGTGAATTCCAGGTTAGCCTGGGCTAGAGTGAGACCCTACCTCCAAAAACAAAAGCATAAGACAAATCAACAACAACAAAAGCCTTCATGGACTATTAAAAGGCTGTAATGGATAAGGGAAAGAATTATTAGGTTTTTACATAAATAAATAGTAGAGAGCTGGGAGGCGGCTAAGAGGTTAAGGACACTTGGTGCAAAGGCTGCTAGCCCAAGTTCAATTCTCCAGCACCCACACTAAGGTGGATGCAAAAAAAAAAAAATGAGTGACGCATGCACCTACATTCATTTACAGTGGCAAGAGACCTTGGTGCACCTATACGTAAAACATACACATACACACTAAACTTTTTTTTTTTTTTTTTTTTTTTTTTGGTTTTTTGAGGTAGGGTCTCGCTCTAGTCCAGGCTGAACTGGAATTCACTATGTAGTCTCAGAGTGGCCTTGAACTCATGGCAATCCTCCTACCTCTGCCTCCCGAGTGCTGGGATTAAAAGCCATGTGCCACCACGCCCAGCACAAAACATTTTTTAATAGAAAACATGGGTACTGGAGAGAGATGGCTCAGCTCTTAAAGCCTGAGTCCCCAGTACCCACATAAAGCCATATGTATAGAGTGGCACATGAATCTGGAATTCATTTGCATTGGTAAGAGGCCCCGCTTCTCCCATACTCCCTTTCTCTGTCAAATAAATAAATAAAAATATTCTTTAAAACAAAGGTACAGGGGCTCCAGTGGCGCAATCGGTTAGTGCACGGTACTTATACATAAAACAAAGGTACAACAGTGGTGTTGTTTGTTGTCACATTAATAAAAAATCTGAGCCCAAAGAATAGAACAGCTTGGTTTTGCAATTATGAGCAATGTTTACAGATACCATAAAATACTCTTAGCTTCTTAGATCTGACAAGTGATTTACAAAGCCAATGTTACATAGTAATAGTTTTTGAAATACAGAAGATACCTATGCTAGAACTGAAAAGGTTTTAGAAGACAGAATGCTTCTGTTTGAAATGTATTTCACTGGTCCACTCTAAAGACATAAACATACATTATAAAAGGGAATCACTCTGTTTGGTTTTTTTTCCTTGATACAAAATATGTGATTTTTAAAGGTCATTACTGAGCCAGGCACTGAATAACGAGCATAAGAAGTGCATTTTCTGTCAAGCATGGGGGCACACGCCTTTAATCCCAGTACTCAAGAGGCAGAGGTAGGAGGATCACTGTGAGTTTGAGGCCACCCTGAAACTACATAGTTTAATTCCAGGTCAGCCTGAGCTAGAGCGAGACCCTACCTCTAAAAACCTAAATAAATAAACACATATACACATAAAGTAAGTTAGTTAGTTCATTACCCAAATCATTAACAGTGACTTACTAAAAATATTCTATATGTCTAAAAAGTTTTTGTAAGATATCTGATAATAAATGAACTATGAAGGGAAGATTTAAGTGCTAAAAATATTTGCACTGTTGGTGGATTTTTTTTTTTTTTGCTTATATTTACTAGACACCTGCCCGTTAGGATAGAGTACACTGAACATTTTTTATTTGGAAGATATTTAATTAGTAGCAACTTCCTCAGAAGCTATTGATGTCTTTAGATATTTTACCTGAACGCTACACAGCCTCTCATAGAGTTTGTCTTATATTTTGCTGTTGACATTTACTTTTACATCTTGTGTTACAGTATAGATTAAACAACTTTCTTACATTCTCATAATCTTCTAACTGAAAAAAATAGCCTTAGATAGAACTGAACTATGATGAAAGAAAAGTTCATATAGAAAACACAGCTCAGGCATAGTATTTTCAAAGAACTCAACTCAGTTTTATTATTTTCCACTGAGAATAATGCTGTCTTTAGAACTATAATATACTAAAAATTTGTGTTTATAGAAAGCTACTGCCTAAATGAGGTAATATTTACAAATAGCAACAAGCATTTTAGAATACAGGAAAATTCATCTTGTAATTAATTAAGTCCATACCTCTGCAGATGCCCCAGTGGCTTCTTCTGCAGTCCCATACTGACCAATGTGCCCATTTTGCAATCGCTCCAAAAGCTCCAGCAAAGCAAAGTTTTTTTTCAATCCCCAGACGCCAGAATCTCCTAGAGTAAATATAAAGATAAACCTAAATGTAACAAAGTAGAATATTGGTCAGTTTACACCATACCTTGATAAGAACTTCTAAGGGACACAATTTAGTTATTAATAATAGCTAAAAAGTCAAAATCTTTTTTAATGCCAAAACAATGGCTTATTAGTGTTCTCTTTAATAAACTGAAGAATCAGCATCCCAAGTAGAAACACACCCAGATGAACACACACATGTTCACATACCCAGATAAACAAGCACAGGTATTTACACACACCCAGATGCGAGCACACACATGTTCACACACACTCGGAAGAATGAACACACACATGTTCACAATACCCAGATGAATGAGAACAGGTGTTCACATACACCCAGATGAACGAGCATAGGTACTCACACACACCCAGATGAACAAGCACAGGTTCTCACACACACCCAGATGAACAAACACACACATGTTCACACACCCAGATGAACGAACACACACGTTCACATACCCAGATGAATGAGCACAGGTACTCACATACCCAGATGAACAAGCACAAACGCGTTCACACGCACAACCTCTGTGAGCCTATAGTTAACAGCCAGGTCACTCAAAAGTTAGGATTATCCAAGTGAGCTTCTATAACAAGAAATACCACCCGATATTTCTGCTACCTAGTAAGTGTTATGGAATAAATGTGGAAAAGGAAAAAGCAGCCACTGCCTACCAGCCTTCTCCTCCATTAGTCTTATCTTTTTTTAAAAACCAAAAATGTAGAGGAAATATTTTTATCTTTCTTTTCTGTCTTCTGTAACCTCCTTGACCATTAAAAAATCCACTTAAGGAGTTGCAGAGATGGCAGAACAGTTAAAGGCACTTGCTTGAAAAACCTGACAGCCTGGGTTCAATTCCCCAGTGCCCACATAAAGCCAGATGCACACAGTTGAGTCTGGAGTTTATTTGCAGTGGCCCTGGTGTGCCCCATTCTCTAGCTCTGGTTAGTTCTTGTTCTCATTTTCTCTCTCCTGGCAAAGAAATAAATAACAATATTTAAAAATGCCACTCTCTTCCTCACATGGCAGGCCAGCAGAAGGACCTCTGAAATGCTAGAGCTTGGGTAAGGCCCTCCCTACCACCACAGCCTAATATGGCTGTGGGGGAGGAGGGGGCCTCAGGGTTCCTTCCCACATAAACCTTTCCTTCTCATGATGGGAGCCCTCTGATATCTTTCCTTCTTCTGGCTGTTTGGCTGAACAGCATAAATTCTGTTAAAACCTCTCCCACGTTTTCCCCCTACACTGGTGGCTGGAGAACTCTATAACTCCCCATGTTCCCTTAAATAATAAAGTCTCCCACTATACCTTAAAAAAAATGCCTAAAGTATTTCTTCTTCAGCTTTGCTGCACAAGACCTGTTCCTAACTTACTTTAATGTTTCCCATGTATTCTACAAGCAGAGTTCAACCTATTCGATTTATATAAAGATTATGAAAAATGCAACACTACCATGTGTAACTATGGTTGTGGCAACTTTTCAAGTGTTAGGCATTATATAAGGAACACACACATAAACTCTTAGAGTACTATATAGTGCCTAATATATCACCTAATAATCCTGTAACTATCAAACCAATTTTACAATTTTGATGGCTTAAAACAATAAAAATGGGCTGGGCGTGGTGGTATACACCTTCAATCCCAGCACTCGGGAGTCAGAGGAAGAAGGATCACCATGAGTTCAAAACCACCCTGAGGCTACACAGTGAATTCCAGGTCAGCCTGGGCTAGAGTGAGACCCTACCTTGAAAAACAAAAACAAACAAAAATAAGTTTGCTGTTGATGCACTGTCTTAGGGTTTGGGGAAGTCAAGAAGAGCTCTCTTTCCCACTGTTCATAATGAGGGCCCCATGCTCTTGAGCATCTATTCACATGGACCAACTCACTGTAACAGGAAGAAAAATTTACCTCAAGTCATTGTAAACCTCTTAAAAACTTCAACCTGGAAGTTAACACTTCACTTCTGCTCACATGTTTGTGTTTTTTGTTTTTTTTTTTTTAGCTAAACAAGAAGCGTGTAGCCACACCTAACTGTAGGAGGGAAGGGCAGTATAATTTACCATGTGGACAGAAGAGAAGAATCAGAACTACTCTGATCAGAAGGAACAATTTTGATACTCTCCTAGACTAGAGAAGAATCTGATCATGACCTTTAACAACAGTGGAGGTTTTATTTTAGAAGGAATTAACAAATGATCTTTTCTAATTTTACAATTTTTCAAGTCTTCTACAATCCATATAAACATTATTCCTTTGATACAAAAAGAATGGCAGCCAGTATACAAAAGGTCACCAAACTGACATCACAGTATGAAACCTATAGTTATAGTAATTACAATCTCTACCAAAGGTAGGGTTGTTTACCTACTGTTGATACGGGAGCAGTCTTGTTTGATTTCAATCTCATATGTGACAATCCAATCCCTGTCATAAATATCTAGCTTAAACACTGCAATTGTAACACTCCACACTATGAGTATAGAGAACGTAGAGTACTCTTCAAAATGGTGGGCAAAGGATCTATCCTCCATTTCCAAACATTACCATATCTGTATCATTTTATATAAAGAAATGATAAAAGATTAAATAAATTAACCTCAAAATGGGGACATGCCCACCTCAATCTATTTCACAGTTTATAGTAGATTGTTCTCTACTAGTTATCTGGCAATACACATAGTACTTACTTTCAACCCAAACCTTGTGTTATATTAATAATTTCCGGGCTGGAAAGATTTCTCAGTGGTTAGATACACTGGCCAGATTTCAATTTCCCAGCACCCACATAAAGCCGAACTTAAAAGTGGTGCATGCATCTGGAATCCCAATATGCCTACCTCAATGGAAGAAAAATCTGTTCATGTGCTAGCTAGATTGATGCATATTGTGATGGTTTTGTTGTCAACTTGACCTTTTAGTCATTTCTGGTGGGTCTGAGGTTGTTTACAAAAAGGCAGGCCTCTCAGTTGGGGGCAGGAAGTAGGGAACCCCAGGGAAACTAGAAGTGATTATCCCTTCTTAGGAGGGCAGAGCAGGAAGGAAAATCCAGAGATTCAGGAAGTCAACAAGTCTGGGATAGGGTTGCCAGACCAGCCCTAAGGCTATATAAAAGGGAAGGAAATCTTTCTCTCCCCCTTGCCTGTTTGCTGTTTTCTCTGTGTGTGTGGTACTGGTGATGACTTCTTGCACTCTGCTTGGACCTGTGAAAGAGGGCTAGCCATGATGGAACTTCACCTGGATCTGTAGCTTCAATAAATGCTTTCCTCCCACTGTGCCTGGTTTGGAGGTTCATCCCATGGGCATGTGACTATGATATATATGAAAAAAAAAAAAAAAAAAAAAAAAACAAGAGGCCCTGTCTCAGAAAATTTTTTTTTTTTTTTTTTTTGCGGTGCTGAGGACCGAACCCAGGGCCTTGTGCTTGCTACGTAAGCGCTCATCCACTGAGCCAAATCCCCAACCCCTCAGAAAAAAATTTTTAAATTGGGAGGTGAAAACAAATAATCCCAAGGTTGTCTTCTGACCTACCCAAGTTGTACATTTACCCATACACACACAAAAATGTAAATTAGAAGAGATTAATTTTCAATCTTAAATCCATACAATTAATTTTCCTACCTAGGTCTGTTACTTGTCGATCAAACGGGCATCGTATTGCTCTTCCATGAAGAGGCAGACGAGTGAGGCAATCATGGCAGACTGTATGGCCACAAAGAAGAAGGCGAGGAACTTTGTCTCCTTGCAAAGAAAAGACATCTTCACACACTCCACACTCAAGAACCTAATATTTCAAATAGAAACATGTATTCTGTAAACAATTTTTAAAGCATACATGGTTTAGGTTTAAAACAACCAACCTCGTAAACTGAATCAATCTCATTGTTCCTCCATGAAAAAATAAACAAATGAAAAACCATGTCAAGCTATAAAATTTTGTTACATTTTTAGTCGCTTCCACCTGACAGATCTTACCAAAATTATTTCATGAGATCTCCTTGAAATACTGTTTTAGAGACCAAGGTGTTACACATTAACATGATCTGATCTAAAAACTGAATCTGTAACAATATATAATTCTACTAAAAGCCATTTCTCTGCAACTACCTTACCCCCAATAAATCATTTTGTTCTGTTTTATGAGAGGGTCTTCTTCCTATATAGCCCTAAGTGACTCACTACATACACCAAGCTGGTCTCAACCTTGCAGCAACCCTCCTGCCTGTCTCTCAAGTGCTGAGATTATAAGAATGTACAAAAAAAGCCTCTCAAAACCATCACTGATATCAACAAAAAGTAATCTAAAATGTATACTGAGATAATAATTTTCTAAATCATTTTTAAAAACTTGTAAGAAAGACTACAACTAATGTTAAAGTGTCTTCCAAAATTCATTTGGTCAAATAATGTAAAGGGAAGGGGGGGGAAGCAATTAGCTGAAATTTAACATTTTAATCTGTTAAGTCCAGTTATGAGTAACAAAACATTTGTCTATTTCTAATCACACGTTTATGACCTGCCAAAATGCACAAAGAACGATCAGAAGAATTAGTATATACTGATTCTCAGGTTGATGAGTTTGTTTTATAGTCAGCCAACTATATTTATAGCAATGTATCATTTCCAGCACCTTTATACCTATGTCTGTATTGTTTCTAATTTTAAGTATTTTATTTTATCTATTTGTTTATTTATTAGAAGGAGAGAGAAGGAGGCATACAGAGAAAATAGGTACATCAAGGCCTCCAGCTACTGCAAACAAACTCCAGACACATTTGTCACCTTGTGCATCTGGTTTTACATGGGTCCTTCTGCTTTGCAGGTAAATGCCTTAACTGCTAAGCCATCTCTCCAGTCCTTAAGTACTCTTTAAATACTACCCACAATAAACTAATTTATTGTATCCCCAGCCTCCTATGCCTACCATTCATGACCCACTAGAGTCTAGTCTACATCCATGACTTCCCTGCCATACCCTTCAGACCCCATGTGCCAACTATATCAAACACCTTTTGGAACATGACACTGTTTCTTGAATCTTTTCTTCACTTAATCTTAGCCAAAAGGCCAAGGAGAGATTAAATATTTTCTTTATACCAATGCTCAGGAACAGTTAGCTAAACAAACATTTAGCTAAACAAGCATTTACCAATTGGAAACTTAATTTTTTTTTTTTGTTTTTTTTGTTTTTCGAGGTAGGGTCTCACTCTAGCCCAGGCTGACCTGGAATTCACTATGTAGTCTCAGGGTCGCCTTGAACTCATGGTGATCCTCCTACCTCTGCCTCCCGAGTGCTGGGATTAAAGGCGTGCGCCACCACGCCCGGCTGGAACCTTAATTTTTATTGCAATAAACCAACAAATTCCTAAATTACTTTTAGCTCTTGTTCTAGTCACAGCTCAGTCTAACTGAAATGACAACATTATCTCTTGAGTTTCCATATACTATGAATGCATATCTGCTTATAACACCCAAATGCTTCAATACTTTCATTGGCTAGCATGTGTGTATATATGTATGTATTTGTAAGCAGAGAGGAGATAGATAATGGGCGCTCCAGGAACTCTAGCCTCTGCAAACAAACTCCAGATGCATGCACCACCACTCTTTGCATCTGGCTATGTTGGCACTGGGGAAATGAATATAGAAAGCCAGGCCTGCCATCTCCCCAGCCCCTAGCCCTTCTTTTCTTTTGTTAGACAGACTAAAGGCCCAGAGGAGGGTGTTCCAAATACAAGGCATTGATGTGCTTATATAAAGTTCAACAAAATAAAAATTAAAAAACAATTCATCTTACAACTCTTAAGTATATGAAATATTCAACCTAAGCCTTCAAAAATGCAAGTAAAATTACATCAAGGTACTTTTCTCAAAAAAGTTGGTGATACTTTGTATAAATAAAAGTGTAGGAAAGCCAGGCTAGGAAAATGGCTCAGCTGATAAAGCACTTACTTGCAAGTTGCAAAGCCTGAAATCCAGGTTCAGTTACCTAGTACTCATGTAAAGCCAGACACACAAAGTGGCGCACACAGTGGCAAGAGGCCTCTCTCTCTCTCTCTCTCTCTCTCTCTCTCTCTCTCTCTCTCTCTCTCTCTCCTCTCTCAGAGTAAAATATATCTTTTAAAAAGTATAGAGAAGCCATTTCACTGGTTGGTGTAAGATACTTGAGAGTGGTAAAATTCTATGGAAGCAACCTGGCAGGCTGTGATTATCAAGTTTAACTCAGCAACTTCAAGTGCAGGAATTTATCCTACAGCTATATTATATACATGTGACAAAACCAAAATGTTGTTTGTTTGTGTTTAGCACTGCTTGGGATCAAACACAGTCTTGCACGTGTTAGGTAAAGGCTCTACCACTAAGTCATATCACTAGGCCATATGTGATAAAACCAATGTGTTATGTATTATTCATTAAGGCATCATTTGGATAAACAAAAAATTGAAAACAAATATATACCAATAACACATTAGAAAATAAGTAGTAAATTCATATGGTATAAAACTAGACTATAAGAATGAGGTTTTTAGGTAGTCACCAAGTATTTCACACAAACACAGCAAAGTGAAAAGTGGTAAGCAGAATATATTCAATTTTGTATAAAGCTGGGTAAGTAAAAGAGCAAATGCTCTTCTACCTGTGGTTATAACATATTATCTTCCTGGAAGGATTAGGAAACCAATGAACACTAAACACTGGTTTCCTGTGAGAAAGGGAAACAGCTGGGGAAAAGCTACCCCCAAAACTGCATTATATACATATACACACATTCAACTTAGCCTGGGTTTTTTAAAGAAAGAAAGTCTCACTTTACTAAATACAATTAAATACAAGAAAAAAAAATCAAACTGAAACCAGGTATCAATATAGCATGTTCCTCAATGTTCTCCTTAGTGTGATGCTTTAGCACATCACACTTTATTATTATGAATATCTTGCTTAGTTCATTCATAGCTTATATTTCTGACTTGAAATAACTTACTCAGGTTGTCAGCAATACAAATTTTCAGAAGGTGCTACAAAGTTCTGTTGATCATTAAATTAAATGTGTCCCAAAATAACACGTGTCAAATTGGTAAACAATAAAAGAGGTTATTTCCTCAGTATCTATAATTGGGAATTGCAGTAAAAAAAACCTAACAAATTTTGCCCACAGTAGGGAAAAAAGATCTTAAAGAAAGTATTCCAAAGAAAGTTTCAAGTTTATTATATGTAAATAAAATTTTAATAAGCAATAGTGTGCCTTAAAAGAATGAAGGCTCATGAGACCAAAAAAATCTGTGATTTATTTTTGTTTTGAAGCAGGGTCTCACTATAACTCAGGCTGACCTAGAACTCACTCTGTACTCTGTAGCCCAGGAGGCCTCAAACTCATGGTGATCCTCCTACTTCAGCATCCTCACTGCTGGTATTAAAGGCCTATGCCAGCCTGTGCCACCATGCCCAGCAGCTAAATGTAATTTCATACGGAAGCCTCTCATTATCAACTTGTTCATTTAACAAGAAGACATTCAGCACGGTATTAGCATTATAGCTTCAATTTTAACCTTCCAGAAAGAGCAACGTGTTAAGATGAAAATGACCAAAATCCACTTCTAGTACCAAGTTCTGAATTGCAACAAACTGATTTACATCAGGCACTGGTGTAAGACAAACAGGATAATAAAAATAGAACCTATTCTAATTATGGAATAAAACAAGTTCACAAAATATCCTGCAAAATCACAATTCAAAATATAAACTCTTAGCCATACAATACAACTAGTAATGAGGGCCACATTTCAGATATACTGTGTATGTGCAAAATAATTGCAATAATATACAATGTTTAGTGACTCAACAACGGATAAAAATTGTAGACATAAACGCCTCAAAAATGGACCTTCACAGGGTTGGAGAGATGGCTCAGCGGTTAACGCAACCGTTGCCTGAATAGCCTGATGATCCCATGTAAAGCCAGATGCACAGAGTGGCACATGCATCTGGAGTTTGTTTGCAGCAGCTGGAGGCCCTGATGCGCCCATTCTCTGCACTCTGTCTCTCCTCTCTCTCTCTCTCTCTCTCTCTCTCTCTCTCTCTCTCTCTCTCCTTGCAAATAAATAAAATTATTTTAAAAAAACGGACCTTCACTACAAAAAATTACAGGTGCCTATCATTCACCATATCAAAAGAACTTCACACCCAATGTATAATAATAATGATATCGATAACAAAAAAAAAAGAACTTCACGCACTATCTGCCTCGGTGGTTCTCAATCCCAGAGCACATTCAAGTCACTTCTAGAGATAAAATCAGTATTTATGTCAACACACTCAGAATTAGAGGAGTGCATACTCCGTTAAGCTAACATCTATCCGGGAATGAGAATTACAACGTAAACGTTACTCTATGAATCAGTTGTCCCTTTGAGATCTTTTTTCTGTATTACAGTGAAAGGGGGAAAAAACCAAGCTTCTCCTATTTCAACCTGATGTGTTGGAAAGTGCGTTTTGAAGCAAACATGCAGTGGTAGGATCTCAGACTTCCAAGATCAGGGCGATCCCTACATCTACACCCTACGAGGCTTCAGCTGGAGACTTCGCACAAACTCTGGGTCCTGTAAGAGGAGACATGAGCGAAGGAGTGCAGCCGTGTAAAGCACAGCCAGTGAGCGGAGCTCCATCCGCATCCATTCAACAGAACTGGATTCCTTCCATGCAGAATGCAAATTAACATCTACTTTAGAAGATGATGCGGGCGAGCTGAGACGCCTAACACAATACAGGCCATTGCGATGGCTCCGTAAAATAAAAAACACAGGTCCAGGCGACTCCCACGAGCCCGCACCGTCCTGTTCGTAAACGCCCCGGTGCACCACGTGGACACCTGGACCGCGCAGCCCAGGCAGGTGGGTACGGGACGGTGAGAAGGCCAGAATTGTACAGCCCCCCGGGTCGCAGAGGCCGCGCTTCCCGCCCTGCCAAGCCCGGCCTACCCGCCCGCCCGCGGCGCCGGGAGCGAAGCGAAGGGAGGCCCATGGCGGACGACAGGTCCCTCACCTTCACCACAGCCGTCCCCCGGCTGCCCTGCCGGCCACTGTCTAGTCCCGCTGCAGGCTTGTTGACAACCAGGGCAGCCATCCTGCAAGGAGCGGCGCCACCGACGCGGCCGTCACGGAGCCGAGGGGCCGAACCTACCCAGAAGCCTCCGCGCACGCCGCCGGCGCGCGTGCGCAGTGCACGCCCTGCGCCAGTCCCCGCCCTCCCTTCTCCCTGCAGTCATTGGCTGCTGGGCTGCGCCGCGCTGCGCATGGACACATCATTTATTAATATTATTATTTTTGTTGTTATTATTATTATTGTTATTATTATTATTATTTTATTAAAGCGTATACAAGTCATCCATCGGAGAGAGAAAACCAAGAGTAAAAGAAAGAACCATAAAATTTTAGGGTGAAATTCTGCGATCTCCTCCCCATCTGAAACCAGCCAGGGACTACATTTCCCTGCATGCAATGCGCGTTTTCGCAGAGACTACAAATCCCAGCACGCCAATCCGAATTTTCCCCCCTTTCCTTCCGCTCATCCCTCACTTTGTATTGTTAGCCAGAAGCGGTGTTTCGTAGGTTCGATGTGTGGCTGTAAATAGGAAGTTTGGTTTGTTTGTTTGTTTGTTTGTTTTGGCTAGCTCTCTAAGGACAAATGACTTCAGTGAGAAAAAGTCATTGGGGCCGTACAGGACCATATAATAAGATAATTTGAGGTACTACCAGCAAAAAAAAAAAAAAATCGAGCCCGTGTTGGTTGCCGGGTGCCTGCGAGCTTTGCTGTTTCTTCCGGCTTGAATGAGCCTCGTCGGCACCCGTAGGCCGAGGATCAGAAGTGCGGATTAAAATGGAAGTGAATCCCACCAAACAGGAGCACCTGCTGGCGCTGAAAGGTAAATCTGGATGAGCCAGGGCCTCCTGGCTCTCTTCTCGTCCCTTCTCTCGTTCCTGGAAGCTTTTGTCCTTGTAGACTGGGCCTTTGCGAGGACTTCGGGACCAGTCCTCGGTTCTGCTTCTTAGAATTAAGAGCTGCCTTCTAGAGTAAAATAGAAAACCGACAAGTCTTTATGGCCTGCCCCACCTCGACATTGGAATAAATTCCAGTGGCTTTGCCTTCTCTTGGCTGTTCATGTGATAGAGGTCTCAGCTTTCATTTTCTGTACCTGGCAATTTTGAGTTAAGGGTTTTTTTGTTTTTGTTGTTAACTTTATTCGAGGTAGGGTCTCCCTCTAGCCCAGGCTGACTTGGTTGGTATTCACTGTGTAGTCCCAGGCTGGCCTCCAACTCATGGCAATCCTCCTACCTCTGCCTCCCGGGTGCTGGGATTAAAGGTGTGCGCCACCACGCCCGGTGTTTGATTTAGGTTTAGATGGTTTAATTAAATCGGGAAAACATTTCCTGAAATTCCCATTGTTTTCGGAAAGCCTTTCATGTAAAGTGTTTTCAGCTTCACTTCATGCTTTCTACTACCACAAATACACTTTATTTTTTGGATGCCCCGATGTGTGTGGTTAGCAGTGCCTTCTTGAACTGATCTGGGGGAATGCTAATTAGATAGTTGAAAACCTGTAAGGCATCCGGTTTTTTTTTTGTTCTCCATATATATACTCCCTCGCCCACCTCCTGTGATCATAGACTTCAGAAGCTCAGCAGTTCATTTATAACCTATACTGATGGTAGGAGTAGAGCCAAGACTCTGCAACATTAAATAATACAGCCAAGGGACCTGTGGTGCCTCAGCAAATGATTTAAACTAAAACAGATTGATTGTGGATAAAAAGAACTATGGTATATCACCATCTCAATCTTCCATCAAATATGTAGAGTAGAAATTACTTTTAAGGTATAGGCAACTTTTCCAAGATTACATAGCCAGCAAGGCAGTGATGAAGGCAGTATTTTAACACAAGGCCTGCCTCTGTTTTCAGAGATCATTACTGACTTCTTTGATGGGAATTTGAAATAAGTGGTTCTTAGTTGGTAGATGTGATTTCATACACACCGGACTCTATTAAACACAAATCCCAGTGATAGGAAATCTAACTGCCATTGAGTTTCTGTATTTTTTATTTTTTGTTGTTCTTTTTTGTTTTTGTTTGTTTGCTTTCAGGGCAAGGGTCTCATTCTAGCCCAGGCTGACCTAGAACTTACTCTGTAGTCCCAGACTGACCTTGAACTCCCAGCTATCCTATTTCTGCCCCCCAAGTGCTGGGAATTAAAGTCGTGCACCGCCATGCCCTATTCTTTATGTTTGAAAACAGGAGATAACTGGTAAAGAATGTATCAGCAGACTAAAGGGACCAGGGCTTTACATCTCACTGGTAGTCTCTGCTTTACCTCTTATGCAGCTGTCCCTGTTTTCCTGCTAAATTCAGGCAACAATGCAAGAAGCCTGTGTCCTACCTTACCGTGTGAAGGTGTAAAAAGGAGGAGAAAGAAAAATATAAACACATTATCCTTTAAAAATAGGTTATCACATAATCTATAATAAAAATTATGGATATTAACACTTGTGGTTATTTGTAAATTTGAGAATTGCCTAGTCTGGATATAAAATAATTTTATTATGCAATTAGTTACTTCTTAACTCTTTAGAATCATGACAGGAGTCACCATCATGGCAATGTTATCCTGGCAATGTGTGAATCCTTATCAATTAGTTCTCTAATGGTTTAGGGCTAAGCAGATTTCAAGTTCTTTTTAAAGTATAAACTGATTATCCCAAATACCTAAAGAAATTACAATGATTTTATTTTTCTTAATTCATGTCTCATATTTTAAAATATTACATTATGTGATAATCACTAACACGTTTCTGCTGTAGTTTTAGACCTATGTATGTATTGAGTTAAACATTTGACTGTTAGCAGTTTTAAACTAAATGTGATCTTAATTGGAATCCAATTCAGATTTTTAAAAATTTTTTTATTTATGCATTTTCAAGCAGAGAGATACAGAGAGAGAGGAGAGAGAGAGAGAGAGAGAGAGAGAGAGAGAGAGAGAGAGAGAGAGAGAGAGAGAATGCACCAGGGCTACCACCTTGTGGGTCTGGCTTATGTGGGTCCTGGGGAATTGAACCCTGGGGCCTTAGGCACTGGAGGCAAGTGCTTTAACCGCTGAGCCATCGCTCCAGCCCCAATTCAGATTTTTTAATTTATTTTCTGAGAAGCAATTTTCATGTTTGTGGATTACTTTCCCATTTACCAATAGCACTTTGTTCAAATACATATGGGAACTGGTTTTTGGTTTCTCTTTTTCCCTAAGATTTGTATGTAGGTTGTCCCTACCATATCTTATTCTGTGCAATACTTCCACTTTAGGTCCTGTGCCCTCTGATATGACAAGAGAGTCAGTCTTGTATTAATAAATTACATTCTAGCTCTGAAGAATTCATCCAAGGCTTAATGGATTGCTGCAGAATGACGACTACCGAAGTAATATTACACTACCGACCACATGAGCGTGATCCTACACAACTACTGAAAATTGCAGAAAAGGCAATTCAAGACTTCCCTACTCGTCCATTATCAAGATTTGTTCCTTGGTTTCCTCATGATGGGTCCAAACTTCCACTCAAACCTAAAGGATTACCACCAGTTATTTGTGGAGAGGCAGCTGAGAATGTCAAACAGTACTTAACTATTTCAGATCATAACATTAAATCAAAGAGTTATGATTGCACAGTAGATCTCTTGGAGTTTCAACCCAATTTGCAAAAACAGTCTTTAATCCAGTCACAGGCATTGAAGGAACAGACCAATTTGGAAAACGTGGGTAAAAAATCAGAAAAAGAAAAGCACCACCAGAAGAGGTCTTGGAGTGTTTCACTTGCCAGAAAAACTTGTAAGGAAAAGATTGTCCCTTTGTCTGAAAAGTTACAAGAAAGTTTAAAGACACTAAATTTGCACTCACTTCATAGAGCAAGATGGACAATAGAACACACTGTTTGCAACAACCAGTCCCTGGAAGACATTTGGGGTAAACTCAATCACTTTATCAGGCATGATGAACTTCCTTCTTGTAATGCTACAATTCAGAGATCTTTAGGCCAAATATGGGTGTTCTGTGATATTAGGTACTGTGAATATGTGGGAAATCTTCTAAAAGGAAGATTAGCTCTAAATGGGAAAATTGACTTATTTGTGCATAAGTATGGTGTTATTTTTAGTATGTAATGAGTTCTGCTGATTGTCAAAATTATTCTGAATGGACTGAATTAGCAAAATGAATAAATTTTAATGATTATTCATACTCTTTAATGACTATTTTTGGTGCTTCTACAATGTAGCCTATACACTGTGAAGAAATAATTGTAATATGTGTCCTAGAAATGAAGTATCAGATAATTCCTAGGCTTTTCAGTTAAGTCAAGAACTTTCTAGATTCTAGTTATTAGCATCAGTCCTTTAAATAAATTGTGCTGAAATTGAAAATAAATGTCCTATCCTTTTGTTTTGCTGTTAGAATTGGATGTCATTGTGAAGTAAAGTGAATAGTTTGAATTTTGATGAATCCCTAAATTCTGTTTTATATTTTATTCTTTACTCACCTAACTGTAATTTAAAAAAAAATTAAATCTAAAAGTACTTCTGTTGGGAATGCTACTCAGATGGCATGGATGAGAGAGCAGCCCAGTTCTTAGTCATGTTTCTAGTGCTACATAGCACATTAACAGTATGTTGTTAGAAACAAGAAAAGAAGTAGAATTTATCTAAGACCATTAAGTGTCTGAATGCTATAACCTGTTTTGAAGATAAGCATCAAATATGAATAGGGTACCCAGTTACTTTTTTGTTCTAATACAAATATTAGATTTTGTGTGTGCAGTAAAGATGAAACCTCAGGGCCTCATGCATACTGGTCAAGCATCGTACTTAGAAACTACATCCATGGTTCCATACTTCAGTCTTAATGCTCCTTTATTACTGGGCTGCTGTATCAGTGTAATTTTCTTATGAGCAGAATGTTATTAATTGTCATTATATATCACATAAAAATACCCGAAAATGATTTATAGCATAAGTTTTGTAAAAACATGGAGACATGTACCCACTTAGAACATTTAAATGTCTTCCTTGGTTTAGGTGCTAGCATATAGTAGAGAAGAAAAAACATGACCCATCCTTCACAGAGCATACATGGAGTCACTATTAAGCCAGCTCATTGAGAAAAACCAGTAAGACTGCTCACCAGAAAGACAGAGAAATGTTTTTGTCTTGCAGTACAGCAGGTGGTATAGAAGGAGCTCAACAATACGTGGTAAATGCAACCCTTTGAAAGACTATAGCCAGAGTTGGCTGATGATACTGAAAACATAATTTAACAGTTTCGAGTTTTTTGGTAGTTTTACTCTGCCCAAATACCTTTTTTATTTTTTTATTTTTATTTTTGGCATGTATGTAGTAGTAGGTGTAATGCAGTGTGTGTGTGGTGTTTGTACGTGTGTGCGCAGATGTGGCACTCTGCATCTGGAGTCGCTATTTACCCACCTTGAGATGGAGTCTGTTACTGACTCCAGAGCTTGCCATTCTTGAGGAGTCCCACTGTGCTCCTAGCTCTTATCTCCACAGGACAGGGGTTAGAGATGTCTGTGTCTATGCCCAGCTCTTTACATAGGTTCTGGCCAATCAAACTCAGCGGGCTTCACCCCATTTAGGCCCTCATGCTGGTGCAGAACGTACTCTTAACCGCTGAGCAATCTCTCCAGACCTTATGGGATATATTTTAATTACTTTTTACTGCATCACATGGCGCTGTCTTGTCTAGAAAAATCATAAGCATGAATACATACAAAATTCAACTGAAAATGTGCAAGTACACACACACAGGAACAGGGGAGTTTATAGAGCAACTTTTTAAATAACTCCTTCCTCTCACTCATGATTGCTAGAGAAACTTCAAGAAGTTAGAATTGCCAGTAAACGCTGTGCATAAGTGCTCGCTAATTGCCATTTTACACAGTATGTCCAATTTTTATTTTTTTAGGATTTGTCACAGGTTGCCAATCAAGGGTTACAAAGTTAAGAAATCATAGCACTTTTTATGATACAGTTTATTTCCAAGTAACTATAAACAAATAAAAGGTATAGCCAGGAAGCATGACATTATGAGCTGAATAATACATTTAAAACAGCATCTTTATTTTCATATGTGAACATTTAATTTTTCCTAATTTATTCCCGGTGGATTATTACCTCTTTGAGAAAAGGAAATTAAAAGCAAAAGTTAAAGATTGTTACTTTTTGTTTTTTCCCCCAAGATAGGGTCTCACTCCAGCCCAGGCTGACCAGGAATTCACTATGTAGTTTCAGGGTGGCCTTGAACTCATGGCAATCCTCCTACCTCTGCCTCCCTAGAGCTGGGATTAAAGACATGCACCACCATTGTTACTGATTGTTACTTAAAATAGTCAGTGGTCACCCTAGGCCACAGTGTGAAACCCTCGCAAAACAGACAAGTAGGACTGGAGAGATGGCTCAGCAGTTAAGGCATTTGCCTGTAAAGCAGAAGCTCCATTCCCCAGTACCCACGTAAAGCCAGATGCACAGGGTGGAACATGTGTCTGGAGTTCATTTGCAGAGGCTGGAGGCCCTGGCACACCCATTCTCTCTCAATAATAATATAAAAAGATAAATAAAGGTTGGGCGTGGTGGCGCACACTTTCAGTCCTAGCGCTTGGGTAGGAGGATCACTATGAGTTTGAGGCCACCCTGAGATTACATAGTGAATTCCAGGTCAGCCTGGCCTAGAGCCAGACCCTACCTCAAAAAAACAAAGAAAAGTAAACAAAGGTTCAAGGAATTAGATATATTAACTCTGCTTCCCAATTTTTGTTTTAAAAATCTGCAATATGAGCTGGGTGTGGTGGTGCATACCTGCAATCTCAGAATGCTGAGGCTAAAGAATTGCTGTGAGTTCAAATCCAGCCTGCACTACAGACCCTGTCTCAGCCATAAAAAATTTTAAAATCTACAATGGGTTATTTGTACAGCAGGTTTACCAACTCCTTTTGTTGTTTTTTTAACCTTTTTTTTGAAAGTAAAAGCAAACTTTTAATAGCAATTTGAGGTCTTTTTTCTTTATATGGAGGTTTTTTTTTTCTTCCCTCCTATCATCTCATTCTCTACTAAATCATAAAAAGGAAATAACTGAGCTTAAACCTAAGGTAAGCAAATAAGTTGGGTTGTACTTTAAGATGATTCAAAAGCACTTTGAAAGTGTTTAAATACTCATCCACCACAACTCAGGGAACTGAGCGGAAGAGGGGGCGGAAAGATTGTGAGAGCCATGGTGGGGGAGACTATCCAGAGGCATGGCACCCTTCAGTAACAACATACTAGGGCCAGGAGAACCGGGCTGAATGATGGGCTATCCATGGTCCCCTGCCACAAGGACTGATCCAGTCGACCCATGGAGGAGGTTATCCAGCTGATTGGGGATGGGGGAGGGGGACATCGGGAATTGGGGATAACAACTCATTGTTTGCCGACTAAATAATGTAACTCATAGCCGGGCGTGGTGGCGCAGGCCTTTAATCCCAGCACTCGAGGCAGAGGTAGGAGGATCGCCATGAGTTCAAGGCCACCCTGAGACTACAGAATGAATTCCAGGTCAGCCTGGACTAGAGCGAAACCCTACCTCGAAAAACCAAAAATAAAATAAAATAAAATAATGTAACTCATGGACAATAAAAAATAAATAAAATACATATTAAAAAAAGAAAGTGTTTCCATTCCCTCAAGTGTTTTTCACTACTAAGATTTGATTTCTTCTAAGATTTAAATATACATATATATATATATGGAAGAAATAGCACTAGTTGGTGTTGAAAATGAATTTAGTATGTCTCTCATCCAAGCATTCAAGAGGCTGAAACAGAAAGATCTCGAAATTGAAGCCACCGAATTACATAGTAAACTTTATTGTTTTTGTGTTTTTAATTTCTTATTTATATTTTTTGTGCTAGGGATCAAATCCACTGCCTTACATATGCTAGTCAGGTTCTACCCCTGAGCCACATACCCAGCTTATAAAACCCTATCCCCCCCCAAAAAAAGAAGAAAATGGTGGGTTTAGCTATTAAATTAGAAGAAACTACTTCCAATACATCTTTCTCAGGGCACCTGTTTATCTTTGGATTATATTTAATAATTTAACAATTTTCCTAGTTAAGAGTGAAGGTTGGGTACTTCAACCCTACATCTCTACCTGGTTAGTAGTCATACTTTGAGTTTCATGGATTATTTCTGACATGGGTTTTAATTTAGGTTCTTTCACTTATGTAATATATATATATACATATATATATATATATGAGATATGTAATCTTTGATGTTCAAATTGCTTTCACTAGGTATTGTCTGCCTTATCTGTATAATGGGGCTATAGACTAAACACTATGGACTAAAATGAGAATTAAGTATAAAGTATTTAGCATACTTCCTGGCACAAGTTAATATTCATTAAACACTAGCTATATAGAGCAAGGAATTTTGAGGTTAGTTTTTTTTGACAATTTGAAAAGCTATCTATATAATATTACAGGTTATTTAATAGCCTAGGTTCATGAAACTTAAAGCTTCAAAATCCTGCAAATTTCTAGGGTACTTCTATAAGATACTAATACTTTTCATTCAGCCAAGAGCTGCAGAATGTACTGTGTGTCAGAATTCATGTCAAATATGGGCTAGAAAAGTGAACACAGACCTCGTGGAGTTTTGGAAAGAAGTGTTTATTAGCGAACGTAATTCATGAGAAATACAAGGTACAAGAGACAAAAGACTGACCTGCTATTATTCCTTTTTTGAAAAATAAGACATTTATTCTGAGACCAGAATGAGATGCATTAAATTTGACATAAATACATTAGTAACTGAAGCTTTTATTTTGATTTAAATAAATACTTTGAACTATAAAGAAATTGCCTTTTGAGGGCTGGAGAGATGGCTTAGCAGTTGGGGCATTTGCCTGCAAAGCAGAAGGGCCCAAGCTCAATTCCCCAATGTCCACATAAAGCCAGATGCATAAGATGGCATATGTGTCTGGAGTTTGTTGGCAGTGGCTGGAGGCCCTAATGCGCCCATTTTCTCTCTCTGCCTCTTTCTCTCACTTTCTCAAATAAATAAAATAAATTTTTTTAAAAAAGAAAAATAGCCTTTTGAGATTAATTGCCTGAAAATTTTATTATCTAGTTTGATTTGGTCAAATAACAGTTTTTAGAAACAACTGAAAAGGTTTTAAAATTAGCATATCATATCTAAACTAATAATTTACCTTTTTTCTTTTTTTTCTATAATATAATATTTGGCTGTTCCACTGCTTAGGCACATGTAATTTATTTGATATTTGAAATAAATTTGTAAATTTTTATTTTTTTTCCAGAAAATTTTTCTTAGTTTATTTTCATTAATTTACTTTTCCAGATAAACTTTCGACACATTCTGTCATGTTCTAAAAAAAAAAAAAAAAAACT
Organism: Zapus hudsonius; assembly: GCA_004024765.1. NCBI lineage: Eukaryota > Metazoa > Chordata > Mammalia > Rodentia > Dipodidae > Zapus > Zapus hudsonius. Next base: position 64,674 of record PVHP010000705.1, read on the forward strand.
TTAGTTTTTGTTGTAACTATATGAATTAATATTATTTAAAGGGATACTTACTAAGAATTGAGGGACCAGTGATGATAATTAAGAAAGTTCACAAACATTCTAACAGCTCAGTACATGAAACACTTTCTATTTACAAGATTGGGTACCCAAGTTCAGAACCCCAGCACCCTCAGAGAAGCTTGGGAGCAGCCAGGCTGGTGAAAAAGCAGCAGTGAACCCCATGAGAAGGTGGAAGGTCCCTTGGAACACTCACACCTGCATTCACACACAATACATCCTCTCCTCCCCAAATCCTTTTAACATTAAATGTTACCTTGTTTCCTTACCATACTAATATTAATAAAAGTTTGGTTTGTTTAGTCAGTATACATTTTCCTAAACCTATGTTCCTAATATACGTTAACCTTTGAAATTCTTTTCCACTCTTTCTGTAATAATGTGTATTATAATTGCATTTATTCTTATAATGTACAAATTGTAAAAAAAAAAAAGCAAAATTACTCTTTTATCATGTACAATTTTTGGGTTTTTGTTTGTTTGTTTGTTTGTTTTTGTCATAGCAACTCACTGTAGCTCAGGCTAACCTGAAACTCATTCTGTAGTATCAGGCTGGCCTCAAACTCACCATGAGCCTCCTCCCTCTGCCTCTTGAGTGCTGGGATTAAAGGCATATGCCACCATGCCCAGCTCATATATAAATTTTTATGATATAACTTTTTTTAAATTTTTTTTTTTTTTTTTTTTTTTTTTTAGGGAGAATGGGCTCACCTCTTGCCATTGCAAAGCAACTCCAGACGCATGTGCTACTTTGTGCATCTGGTTTTCCGTGGGTACTGGGGAATTGAACCCAGGCCTTCAGGCTTTGTAAGCAAGTGCCTTTAACCACTGAGCCATCTTTCCATCCCTGATATTACATTTTCAATAACTATTGGTAGAGATAACCCTAGAAAGTACTTAATATATATATATATGTATATGTAAGTTGTATTTTTATTAGTGTGAAATTAATGAATACTATGCACTCTACTTGAATATTAAAGAAATATTAATCTTTTGTTTTCCTTAATTCATAGTGATGCGGCTGACTAAGCCTACCTTATTCACCAATATTCCAGTAACATGTGAAGAGAAAGACTTACCTGGTATGTATTTACACCTGAAGAAAAGCTGAAACTTAAGTTACCTACATTATTCTGAAATAAACCTAAGCTTGACAGTCTTAAGCTAATCCATAGCTGCTTTCTTTTTTTTTTTTTTTTTTTAACCATTGAGTGATAAGGTTTGGGTAGAATCTATAAATTAAGATAATGCTCATATATATCCTTTGATAACAAGAGACTTGTTGTTTAAAATATATTCCTATTCCTAACACTATTAAGATTTACCTATATCCCCAAATGTTCCTCTGGTTTATAAATTAGCATTATCTTTATTCAGAATTCCCAATGCTTTATAGTGTATTTTATATCTATGGCCTGCCTTTTTCTTTTTCTTTTTTTTTTTTTCCTGCCTTTTTCTTTGTCTCTAACATATTCTCTGTGAGGTAAAGGACAGGGTGCCACCACATAGTCCAGTCTTACTTGTACTCTTACTCTTCCTGCCTCAGCCTACAGACATGTGCCACCTCTCATGGACAGAATTTTTTATCATGCTTTTGTCATAGTGCAGATTAGAATGACAATATCCAGTGTATACAGGTACTAAATTGTAATACTGTACATCATAAATAAGTCAAATATTTTATCTCAGGTATTTTTTGTTTTGTTTTAATTTTCTTTTTAAGACAGGGTCTCTATATACCCCAGACTGGCCTAGAACTCACTATGAGTTGAAGCTGATCTTGAACTCCTGATTCTCCTGCCTTTACCTCCCAAAAGCTAGTACATCAGGCTATGTCACCACACAAGGTTCGGTTTTGCAAAGATTAAAAATTACACTTTTACTATAATTTTCATAGTTTGTTGGTTTTTTTTATGAAACATAAGTCCTATGATGTTAGAGATCAAAGCCAGGGCTTCATGCTTGCTCAGCAAGTGCTCTACCTCTAAGGTACACACTGGCTCTTAACTTATGTAAGTACAACTTACTTGAAAGGTAGAAGCTAGAATTTTCTTTTTCTCTTGCTACAGGTGATCTCTTTAACCAACTAATGAGAGATGATCCTTCAACTGTAAATGGTGCAGAAATTTTAATCTTGGGAGAAATGTTGACTTTACCTCAAAATTTCGGGTGAGAATAATAATTTGTATAAGATATACAGTCATACCTTAAAGCCACTATAAATCATGTTTTTAAATTTTATTTTATTTTTATTCATTTTTAAAATTTATTTGCAAGTGGAGAAAGGGAACAAGAGGGAATAAGTGAATGGGCACACCAGGGCTTCTTGTCACTGCAAATCAACTCCAGAACTATGCTCCTCTTTGTGCACTTGGCTTTATGTGGTTACTGAAAAATGGAAGATACACTAGGAGGCTTTACATGTGCTTTTAACTGCTGAGACATCTTTTTTTTTTAAGATCTTTGGCCTCTGCTCTAGAGGCTTTTTTTTTTAATATTTTTATTTATTCATTTTCAAGCAGAGAGATAGAGAGAGAGAGAGAGAGAGAGAGAGAGAGAGAGAGAGAGAGAGAGAGCGTACCAGGGCCACCACCTTGTGGCTCTGGCTTTTATGGGTCCTGGGGAATTGAACCCCGGGGCCTTAGGTACTGGAGGCAAGTGCCTTAACTGCTGAGCCATCTCTCCAGTGCTACTGAGATATCTTGCAGCTCTTGATTTTTGTTCTTTAAAATAAACTTACAGAGTAGGAAAATACTGATGATACATCAAGTAATTTAAAAAGTTATATAAATTATACTTATGCTGGGGAGGTGGCTCAGTGGTTAAAGGAGCTTGCTTGTAAAATCCGCCAGCTCAGGTTTGATTCCCCAGTACCCACATAAAGCCAGAGGCTCAAGATAGTGTTTGCATCTGGAGTTCTTTTATAGAGACAAGAGACCCTAGTATGCCCATAGTTTCTCTGTCTCTCTGTTTCTCTCTATTGAGTAAATAAATAAAATATATTTTAAATAAGAAAAAAGATATACTTTATGATTCTAGTTGGTTTTTAAATTTTTCATTTTTACCATTTTTGACATTTGCATTCATGTGTATATAATGCATTTTGATCTTATTCCCCAAATTACCCTCTTTTATAACCCTTCCCCTTTCATTTAATACCCTTCTTCCTCATCAACCCCCATCTTTCATGCCTTTTTTTAAAACTCGGGGTTGCTTGCATGATCATGGCTGGAAGGTCATTTCCTGTGGAATGGACAGTTTACCAGTGGCTGCATCACTAATGAACCTGACTCCCCTCCTCCAGCACCACTAGCTGCCAGTAGTCTGGGAGGTCTGGGGTCTACCGGTTTGTTTGTGGGTTTTTTAAGAGATACATAGAAAAACAAAATGTCAGCAGTGGTTCCTGATGATAACACTTTTTTTTGAGGTAGGGTCTCACTGTAGCCCAGGTTAACCTAGAATTTACCATATAGTCTCAGTGTGGCCTTGAACTCACAATGATCTTTCTGTTTCTGCCTCCCAAGTACTGGGGTAAAGGTGTGTGCCACTATGTTAACATTTTTAGCTTCTTTTTAAAATTCATGCTTTGAGCCTTGCACATTCTAGGTATATGCTCTGCTGCTGCACTACTTCCGTAGCCTGTAGGTCATATTGTACTTTTCAGTGACCATATGCTCCTCTCATTTAAGCTAATTTGACTTGGCTGTCTTCTCCAGAAGCAACTGGTACTTGGCTGTGCAGTCCTCTCCCTGAAGAAGACTTGTCAGCTAATCAGAAAGTCTATATTTTTCCTTTCTCCTCTTCTTCCTAGCTCATCTCTTATTCTAGGTCATTAATGGTTATTTTAAAAATCCACTGGCTTTACTATTATTGCAATTGAAATAATTTGATTTTGATTTTTGTTATTGTTTTTGAGATAGGATCTCACTCTAGCCCAGGCTGACCTGGAATTCACTTTGTAGCTCCAGGCTGGCCTCGAACTCACAGCATCCTCCTACTGCCTCAGAGTGCTGCTATTAAACCCAACAAATTCAAATGATTTGAGATATAAAGAGTTGTTCTTTTTTTTAAGTTAAGAGTATGATCATAGACTAGTGTCTTAAATACGTATTCATGCGAAGACTTAAGTATATAGAGCCAGTGGTCATATTAATAAGAATAATTTAGAAAAATAATAGTAAATGCTCCAAGATAAATTAACTTTGATCTTTCAAATTTATAGCATGTTATTTCAAAAATAAAAACCATGACATTTTCTAACTTTCTAGCCTCTTCAGATACAAGTCTCAAGAAAGCATAGCGTTCATTTCAGGACTTACTTCCAGGAAGGCTAGAAAATGGTGCAGTGGGCTGGGAGTGGTGGTGCACATCTTTAATCCCAGCACTCAGGGAGGCTGAGGTAGGAGGATTACCATGAGTTCAAGGCTAGCCTGGAGCTACAGAATGAGTTTCAGGTTAGACTGGGCTGCAGGGAGATACTGCCTTTAAAAAAAAAGAAAGAAAGAAAGGAGGAAAGGGAAGGGATAGGGATAGGGAGGCAGGGAAGAAAAGAAAATGGCATGGTGGTTGACAGCAAGGTTATATCATGTTTAATTACCTTTGTATTTGAAGTGCAGTATATAATTAATAGTTATTTCCCTGGTCTTTTTATAAATTATCCTTCATTTAAAGTTCTTAGTGATATCCAAACAAAATATTTATAATAAGATGTGGATAAATTTTGGCTCTAATTTAATTTTATTGTATTTCATAGGAATATATTCTTGGGAGAGACTTTTTCCAGTTACATCAGCGTTCATAATGATAGCAATCAAGTTGTAAAAGATATATTGGTAAAAGTAAGTGACATTCTTGTTGGGGAAGTAGTTTTTATTTCTATTATACCATGGAAATGTCATTAAAATGCATGTGCAATACTGGAAATAGTTTTGTTTGGTTTTGCTTTGTTGCTTTTTTGTATATGTGGTATGCATGCATGTGAATGTGTGTGTGTGTGTGTGTGTGTGTAAGTCAGAGGTCAACATGGAGTATCTCCCTCAGTTACTCGCCACCTCATTTATTGAGCCAAGGGTTCTCACTGAACCCAGAGCTCACTCATTCAACTAGTCTAGCCAGCTTGTCCAGGGGATTCACCTGTTCCCGCCTCCTGAGCACGTGCCCCCACTCCTGTCACATACATGGGTTCAGTGAGTAGGAAAGCATGTTGTACTCATCATGTAGTACACGTACTTTAAAACCTTTAAACAGTTGACTGTAGTTGAGGTCAGAGCTATCTGCTAGGGGTGAGGTTAGTTCATTAAATCTTTGCTAAAGGAGAAGTCCTAACTGTGGTGAGTAAAGATAATGCATAGAGTTTTTCAATTGTAAAGGATCTCTGAAAGTACATAGTTCATGTCTCACATGTCACTCAACATCAGAATCTGCATGCTGTGTGCCAAATATAGACAGGGTGCCTGCCTTTTCTTCAGATGAGAGTTAGCAAAGTACAGACTTTGAACCATTTTGGTCCACAGCCTATTTTATAAGGATTTTAAAACAAGAATAGTGGGATTTGTTTTCCTTTTCAAATATTGAAAAGAAACAGAATACTTCATTTTTGTTTTGTTTTTTTGAGGTAGAGTTTAGCCCAGGCTTGCATAGTGAATCCTCTCTTACCTCGGCTTTCAGAGTGCTGGGAATAAACGCCAACACACCTGATCCAAAATACTTCATGACAGGAGGAAATTACATGAATTTCAGACTTCCATGTCTTCCAAAAAAGTTTTCTTGGCATAGCGATACTCACTGGTAACTGTATTATCTGTGACTGATTTTCAGCTATAATGGCAAAGATAGTTGCAACAAAGACTATGTGGCTTGAAAAATATAAAGTATTCTTTTTTTAAAAATATTTTATTTATTCATTTTCAAGCAGAGAGAGAGAGAGAGCACGCACCAGGGCCACCACCTTGTGGGTCTAGCTTATGTGGGTCCTGGGGAATTGACCCAGGGGCCTTAGGCACTGGAGGCAAGTGCCTTAACCCCTGAGCCATCTCTCCAGCCCAATATAAAGTATTCTTTTAAAGAAAAAGTTTGCTGGTCTGCATTTGATTTGAAAAGGTATGTCTTTCAAAACTTTGAAGGCATACTTTTTTCCCCCTTGGCATATGGTTAGTATTCAGTGAGTTTTGAATTTATTACATAAAATAAGTTAATAAATCAGCAATCAAATTGAACCAAATAATTCAATAGTGTACATGATATCGCTTGGTATAGAAATACCAAGAATTTATATTTCTATTCTCTTTATTAAGTTGTAATTTCTATAAAGGCAGTACTAACTGGAATGACAGCAGGGGTAGCTATCCATGAGCAGAGCCATCTTATGTTCAACTCATGATACGTGCATGAGCCATTTTATCTCTTAAGAGACTACATGTCAGGTATTCATCTATATTTGGCTTTTGTTTTGTTTTTTGAGGTAGGGTCTCTAGCCTAGTCTGACCTGGAATTCACTATGCAATCTCAGGGTGGCCTCAAATTCATGGCAATCCTCCTACCTCATGAGTGCTGGGATTAAAGGTGTGCACACCCAAAAATTTGGCTTCTTTCGTGTTAATTTTTTGTCAGGCTTCAGGTCATGGTTGCTTCGCCAAATACAGGGAACTTTTCCTGTCCTTTGTTATAATAAAGGGAACATTGAGAGTGCTTACTATGTAAAGGGTATATATGTTTAAAAACCATATGTTCAAGCTGGGTGTGGTGGTTTATTCATGTAATCCCATCACTTGAGAGATACAAACAGAAAGATCAGGAGTTCAAGGTTATCTTCAGATACATAGGAAGTTTTAGTCCAGTCTGTACTACATGAGAACATCTCAAAAAAAAAAAAATTAAGGCCAGCTGTGATGGCACATGCCTTTAATCCCAGCACTTGGGAGGCTGAGGTAGGTGGATCACTGAATTTGAGGCCATCCTGGACCTACAGAGTGGTCAGCCTGAGCTAAAGTGAGACTGTAACAGGGTGAGCTGGGGGTTAGAATTCAGATAATGCCCAGCAAAATTCTAATGCACCTCAAAATTTGAGAAGTACCCGGATTCTTGTCTATAAGTTAAGGAATTAAAATCATAGACAACAAGATATTAAGGTATAGTGGGAGACTTTATTATTTAAGGGAACATGGGGAGTTACAGAGTTCTCCAGCCACCAGTGTGAGGAGAAAAATGTGGAGAGTTTAACAGAACTTACGTTGTTTAGCTAAACTCCCATCATGAAAAGGAAAGGTTCATGTGGGAAGAATCTGGAGCCTTCCCCCACCCCAGCCATTAGGTAAGGAAAGGCCTTACCTTTCTATGGGAGATTCAGATGTTCGTTTGCCAGCCTGCCATGTGGGGAAACAAACAACAACCACCAAATGTTCGTACTGATGCCTCAAATTCCAACCTTAACATGAAAAGAATTATAGTGTAGTCTTCCTTATTTTATTACTTTTACTCTTTTTCTTCAAAGATATAACCTATCTGTTGTTACTCATAATATATACTTTTTGTTTAATTGTGGTATGTATGAGGCAGGATCTCATTGTTTGTTGCTCTGTTCATGAACTTCAAGGAAGTTTTTCTGTCTCTGCCTCCCTTTTCACCTTGAGTGCACTGGGATTATAGAAGCTCACCACAGCTTCCAGCTGTTAACATGGGGTCTGAGGATCCACACTCAGGTACTCAGAGTTGAGTAGAAAAGATTTTATCCACTGAGCCATTTCTTAGGCCTCCAAGGTTCTGTTTTTCATGCTTAGCTGGTTCTTTTTAATGCTTAGGTTGTTTCATGCTTAGGTTGTTTCTTTTTTCATGCTTACGTTGGTTTCTTTCTTTCCTCTTACTGTGGTTAGTAATCTTCATTTGTAATGCAGTTTGGTTCATAGGATTCTCTCTACTTTCTGGTTGATTTGTTTACTTTTGGTATTGGGGTATGTGTGTGTGTGTGTGTGTGTGTGTGTGTGTGTGTGTGTGTGTGTGTGTGTAGCATTGTCATAGTTCTGAAAGAGGTTTACACAAAGAAGTATGCTCTCCCTTCAACCTTACTTCACTTTATCTCTCCTTTGTTCTTTTTAAATTTATTAGCATACCTTAATTGTACAATCGAATAGATTTCATTAAGATATTTGCATGCATGCATATAAAAGACTGATCATCCCCCATTCCTGTCATTTCCCTCCCCTCCCCTCCCCCTGGTGTCTTTCTCTTCCCAAATAGCCACCTAGCTCTCTGCTCTTTTTACCCTGTACATAACCAATGGGTTGTTTTATATCTCTTTCATTCAAGGCTGATCTTCAGACAAGTTCTCAGCGTTTAAATCTTTCAGCCTCTAATGCTGCTGTGACTGAACTTAAACCTGATTGTTGCATTGATGATGTCATACATCATGAAGTGAAGGAAATTGGAACACACATGTAAGGATTAATTTTACTCCTTCTCAAACTTTACTCAGGCCTTTATCTAAAGTTTCTGCCTTCTACTTACCATTATGCCCAAGTAGCTACTTCAGGATAAATCTTGCGTTCCAAGTTTGCATGCTTAGCCAGAATATTGAAACAATCTTTAAACAAAATGTTTTTTTTTCTTTTTTCATAGGATTTGTTGTGTGGTATTTGTGTGCATGTGTGTGTACAGATGCATGCCCTGTGCACATATGTGCAGAGGCTGAAGGAGAACATCTAGCGCTTTCTGTGTTGTTTCATTGAGACTGATTCTCTCATAAAACCCAGAGCTGCCATTTTTCAGTCAGATTAACTGAACAACAAACCCCCAAAAGTCTCCTGTCTCCAGTGCACCTCATGGCCTAACTTTTTAATATTTTATTTATTTTTTTGAGAGAGAGAGAAATAAGGAGAGAGAGAATGAGTGTGCCAGGGCTTCCAGCCACTGCAAATGTACTCCAGCTGCATGTACCACTTTGTGCATCTGGCTTTACTTGGGCATTAAGGAATCAACCTGGATGGTCAGGCTTTGTAGGCAAGCACCTTAAACGCTTAGCCATCTCTCCAGCCCCTTGTCCAATTTTTATATCTACCCTTTTTCATATCTCAGAAATATAAAGAAGCTCAAAGAGGCTTTCCTAACCTTATATATAGGACCCACAGCCTAGCATCTTTTATATTTTGTGTGGTTGTGTTACTTCCTGAATCTGCCTTCCCAGTTAACCATGTGAGTCCATGTAGTATTGTATGTCTTTAGGATCTACCAGAGTACATTGATACTAGTTGAAATGGTAGGTGAAGTGTAAAACCTCCATTCAGCAGGAAATGAGACATAGCATTAAACATATAGTTTAGAAAACATAGAACTCAAGTCTAGTTTTGAAACCTGTACCCACTACAGTACTTCCTAGAAGGAAAAGTTCCAAGAAAAGTATTGTGGGGACTTTGTTTACTTTTGTTTTGGGTTTTTCTGTTGTTGTTGTTGTTGTTGTTGTTTTGAAACAGAGTCTCACCATTTGGCAAAATTGCTCTTCAACCCATGATATAAACCAGGTCGACCTCCAATTTGTAATCCTCCTGTCTCATCTTCCCTAGTATTATGATTACAGTCATGTACCACCACTTCCAACACTGATATGGTGTTTATATCAACTTGTTCCCTAGGCCCTGTCCTTAGCACTTGGCACAAATACAGAGGAGAAATTAAATTACCTAATGTTACCACTTAATATAAAAAATATTAAATTAAATTAAATTACCTAATGCTACCACTTAATATAAAGCTATTAAAGTATTATTAATATATTTGCCAATCATTTTTATGCACATATATAACATATGTATATAAACAATATATTACTCGTGGCTTTATCTTTTTCATCTCACTGTGAATATTTTCCTATATCAGTAGGTATTCCTTGAACACATTTGGACATTACCCTAATGTTGAATGTTTATTTTATTTTGTCACTATTATAAACAATACACTAATGAGTAGTTCACACAATCTCTAGCAATTAAGAGTCATTTTCCCTAAATCCTCACTAAGCCTGATATCACTTATGTGGGATGCTTGACAAATATTTATAAATTGAAAAGCTTATCTCATTTTAATTTGTTTCTTTGACTATTCATGAGGCTTAACATTTTCACCTTTTTACTAGCAGTTGGGGCTATGATAAATCTGTGTATACCTTTCCTTATATTTTGCTTATTAATGTAAATGGACTCTGGACATTAACAATTTAATCATCTTCTCATTTTGTTAAGAGTATTTTATCCCTGTCTGCTTTTTTGTTTAGAATTTTTACATTTTTTTCTACAGTGTTTATGTTATGAAGTCTTTACTGGAATTCCATTAAAAATACACATTTTTTTCTAGTATATATGTACTTTTTTTTATCCTTCAACTCTATATAAATTCTGGCATTTATTTTTTTAACATATTCTGCCATCCAAAGGATGGTTCTCTGAGTTCTTACTCTAACGTTCTTACTCATTTTACTAATCAGAGTTTTCTTGCTCATTAAATTTATATTTCTATCTACTAGAATTTTTTTCCCTGCTGCAATCTTACTTGGCTATAATTTTCACATTATTGACATAATTTTTACATTTATAAGAAGAATTGAAGTATGATAGATTTATTATTAAGAATTCAAATTAAAACTAATAACAAATTATTAAGACATCTTTCTGTTTCAGTTTGGTGTGTGCTGTGAGTTATACAACTCAGGGTGGAGAAAAGATGTACTTTAGAAAATTCTTCAAATTTCAGGTATTGAATATGACAATAATAAAATAGCTTTTAGATGCCTGTTCTTTTCCTAAAAGTATAATTATTCCTGTTGATCGGTGGGGAAGACAACTCCAAATAAACCAAATAGCGAATATTATGTTACTTTCAAAAGCCAGACTAAATGAAGTTCAAACAGAAATGTAACTTTTTTTTAAATATAAATTTATTGTCCATAATGAGTTACATTATTTAGTGGGCAAACCATGAGTTGTTATCCCAAATTCTCCAATTTCCCCCCCCCCCCCTGATCAGTTGGATATCCTCCTCCGTGGGCTGTCTGTATTAGTCCTTGTGGCAAGGGATCCTGGATATCCTAGTACTCAGCCTGGTCTTCCTGACCCAAGTGTGTTGTTACTGATGGGTGCCATGCCTCTGGACCATCTCCCCCACCACGGCTCTCACAATCTTTCCGCCCCCTCTTCGGCTCAGTTCCCTGAGTTGTGGTGGGTGAGAAATGTAACTTTTTTATAATGAAATTAAATTTTTTATTAGAAAATTATGTTTGTGATGGTCTAAAATTAGTGCAAAGCCCAAATAAGATGAGTGTATATAGTATTAAATGTCTAAAGAATTATTTAAATGAAAGGTTATTGATTTTTTTTTTGCAAGAGTATTGCACGTCTGTTAGAAAGGCTTTAAAAATTAAAATTAGAAGATGGCTCTTACAAATTAAACTCTTGTGATTTAAAATAAAGTAGTCAAATGGCAAAAAGTTCCTGATTAATGTTTTCTTTAACCAGGTTCTCAAACCATTGGATGTGAAAACCAAATTTTACAATGCAGAGGTAAGCATTACATACTTAATAGGATTTCATATTAAACATTAAAATATAATTGACTGAAAATCTAAGGGTGTTTCCTTGAAGTAAATTGCTGGTATGATTGAATCATTTGTGAAAATGAGCATAAATTTCAATTAAATGTGATTTCATTGTTTCTTTTAATCTGCTATATCCAACCTACATATAATCAATGTCTTAATTTCTATTCTCAATGTTAGTTTGAAAGTCTTTATCACTTTCATTAAATGGCTGCCCTATAATCCCATTTAATGGTATCAGCATTGCTTAAAAACATTTGCCACCTACTGAATATTTACAGTACAATTCTTAATCTTACAAAATGGAAGTATTAAATCTAGGTTTAATATTTACATGTAAGAAGAGTGACAGGGAGAGTTGAGCACATTAAACCCCTTCCTGAAAAGTTGGTGAGCCAGCCAGAATTAGGTTACTGAATTACTTGAAAAGCTCTTTGGGAGAAACACCTTTGAAAAAATAGAGGAAGAAAATGACTTTCAGAATAGGAGATAAACAGTCTTCTAGTCTAAGATAAATAGAATTGGCTATAGGAGAAAGAATTTAGTGTGTATTTTTTCTCTAAAATCTTATTTTAGCTTACAGAGTTACAGATCTCAGGCCTGGTAGTACCCATCTGTAATTCTAGTACTTGGGGTGCTAAGACAGAAGGATGATGATTTCAAAGCCAGTCTGCATTACATAGGAAGTTTGAAGTACCTGGGCTACAATGTGAGAGCTTGCCTTGAAGAAAAAAAGAAATCTTCAATCCTTTTGCCCCTCAAAATTATGTGTTTCATACCACCATGATGAATTCAGATACTCAACAGGAATATGTCATCATGAAGATCATACCTCTGCTACTCTAAAACCAGATGATCACACTTGTTATATAATTGTTCTGTCAACACCCTAGTTATTTATTATTTTTAATTATTTATTTATTCGAGAGAGATGAAGAGAGAATGGGCACACCAGAGCTTCCTTGCCACTGGAAACATACTCCAGATGCATGTGCCTCTTTGTGTATGTGGCTTTACATAGGTTCTGGGGAAGTGAACCTAGATCATCAGGCTTTGCAAGCAAGCACCTTTAACTATGGAGCCATCTCTCCAGCCCAACACTCTAGTATTGTTTATATAATATATATATAAATATAAAACACTATATATTCAGTATAAAGTTTAAATTACAATAGAAATACATAGATATCATCGTTAAGGAGAAGCCTAACCTGTAACAAATACATATTAGGAGAAAAAAAATTTTAAATGCATATGTATAATTACAAAACTGCCTAAAATAGTACTTAATGAGTCTAAAATAAAAATGATAGGCTGGAGAGATGGCTTAGTGGTTAAAGACCAGACACCCTGGCACACCCACACAAAAGTGCAAATTAATTAATTAATTAAAAAGTTAGAAAATGTGCTACAAAAAAATCTCAAGGTGAGAACTTGTAATAGTCTAATGAAATTTTAGAGAACAGAAGGGTAACTGGAGTTGAACCTGGCAAGAATGGATGTTGGGAACAGGCAAGTGTCAGTGCAATGAAGGCATTCCAAGCAGAACTGTACATCTGTGGAATATTAGTAGATGATGAAGAGTTTACACTATTATTAATCTCGTGATAGATTCTAGTCATGCTAATAAGAGGTGAATCGTCTAAAGGTAAGCAGGTCTCTTGAAAGTTTAGTTGCAGTATTCTAACATAGGAAACCCTCGCAAGAATATTGAAAAGATTAATAGCTAGGATCCATACATTCAGAATGAAAGCCCCATGCTGGCCAGGAATGGAAGCAACATAAACTGGTATCTTCCCAATTCTCAGGAAATTTAGAAGCCGTGGGAGACCGACATAACATAACTAAGATATGAGCACCTCCCTGTACTGTAAAACATGATGCATATTTGTGCTCTGGGAAGATAGCAGTAAAAAAATGATACCAAGAAGGAGGTGGCATTTGACATTGCCCTTAATAAATAAATGTGTGTATGTGTGACTGAGTAAGAGACTATGAACTCTATATGGAATGATCTCCCCCAGAATATCCTTAAATGTGATAATGTCATCTATGGTTACTTTCTTGTTTACGGGACAAAAATCCCTAATCAGAAGCAGCTTATTCAAGGAAAGGGTTTATTTCCAACTTACTTTCAAAGGAAAGTCCATTTTGGAGATGTCATCACGTCACGTCATCTCATCCATCAGTAGGGAGGAAGCAGAGCAGATCAGTGAGTGCTGATGCTTAGCTAGCTCTCTTCTTTTGACACAGTCCAGGACCCCAGCCCATGGAAAGGTGTGCCCACAGTTAGGGGGGCTTTTCCCATCTCAGTCAATTTTATCAATAAAAACCTTAACATCACATGCCAGGAGATTTGTTTCATGGTGATTGTAAATCCTGTTGTCAGCCAGAGATTAACCATCACAATGGCACTCTAGTGAACTCCAACACCACAAAATAAAGTAAAATAAAATGATTCCAGCATTAGGTACACTTAGGAGAAGCTGTACAATGTATATCTATTTTATGTGGATCATAAGGTATACCCATCCTAAAGTATGTTTTAAGAATGACAGGATAAGAACTTACAGATCTAGTCATCACACATACCTCTCTGCCCCAATGTGCCATTAACTATCTGCTCCTGTTTAAGTATTCAGCCATAATGTTCTTCCTCATTTCCATTGTCATTTAACCTTAGCAATTTCACCTTAGAAATGTAGTTTGTCATGTTTCTATATGTCGCTTCCTGTTTACTTTGTTTACTAATGCTATCTTGTAGTAAGTAAAAAAAATGCAGACATGCATTTTATTTTAAATTAGTCTTTTTCTTTAACATTTAATTCTGATTTTTCTAATTATTCTTTTTTATTTTTCCATTAGAGTGACCTCAGTTCTGTGGTAATTTGATTTTTATTATAAATTTATATGCTTTTCATACTCACTACTTTTGACTCTGCATAATTAATCTCTCTTTACAGAACATATTGGAAAAACAGTTAGTTGTGAATATTATTTATATGACTTCAGAAAGACATATAATTTGAATGTACTTTTATATTATATGTCTTGCTCTATGGGAAAAATATTGTGGATTAAATTGCCACATTGAAACAGTTTTCATTTTTAGTTTCTTTGGGTGTTTTTTAAAAAATCTTATTTATTTTAAACTAGGGATTTCCAACATCTTACTGTAAAATCCCCAGTTCTCCCTCATTTCTTGTGTAGCATCTACTTGAAATTCATTTGCAGATGCACAGTGGTTTTATCAGGCTTTGATCAGGTAAAGATGGCCTATTGATAAAAGTAGGCAAAAGAAAAGCAAATTTTGCCTAGTTGACTGAATCACATTTTCAATTTCCTGCTTAGAGTAAACACCATTTGCTTAGACCTCGGCACACATGTAACAGCATCAGCAGCCTCAGCGCTCAGTGCTTATCCCCATTTTTTCAAAGGTCAATGACTTTGTACTAACTGTTCACACTAACTTGATTTTCCATTATGCTGCTTTCCTCTCCCCTTGCCTAAACTCTTCATGAATTCATGCAGAAAATTGACGTTTGTAAATGGAAATGTGGGTCTGTGGTTATTTCTTTAAGAGCAATGGATTTATGGGATATATTATTTTCTGTAAGATATAATAGAATAATGCATTTAAATGACACATTGTTTTGATAAATATTTGTGTTTCTATTTTCATTTGAGCACATGTCCCAAAGACTAATGAATGTTTAGACACATGAATTATAACTTCATTATATTTTAACAAATGACTTCATTTTCCTAAATTCGGTATATAAAAAAAGCACATAATTTCCTGATTTTTAGATAATCTTTATGTTATTACTGTATTCTATAACTGAAATTTTTTAAAACAAAATTGTTCTTGAATACTATTGGTATATCAGTTTTATTCTTTCCTTAGCAAAGGAAATTAATTACCAAGTGGCATAAATTAAGGACGTTTAGCATAAATAATCAGGGAACTACATTTTTATATAAAATTATTTAAATTACCCAGTGACTGAAATATTAATGAATGACATCAGTTTTGAAATCTGTCACAAAGGCCACAAAATGCTACTGTCTGATATAAACGCTCAGCTGGGTGTGGTGGCTCACACCTTTAACCCCAGCACTTGGGAGGCTGAGATAGGATCACCATGAGTGTGAGTTCGAGGTCAGCCTGGGCTAGGGTGAGACATTGCCACAAAACAAAAAAGTTCAAAGATTGTCAGACATATTTCACATACTATTTTTTAGCTCTAAATATACATTTTAAATGAGTCAAGAAATGACTAAGACCACTTATAAATTGCTTTAATTTAAAGGTTGTATCCTATTAGAAAGTAAAATAGATTATTCATCATACTAGTGGGTTCTATCTAAATTGAAGTAATACCATGACAATTGAAATTATGTTAGAATATTCTAATGAAGACCTGATGATCTCACTATAATGCCGATAGTATAAATGTGTAGGTATATTCATATTAAAGTTCCTTAAAAGATCTTAACAGATTTAAAACTTTTGTTTTTGATATTTTAAACATTTTTGGATGTTATTACAAAATATTCTCTAGTTATCCCACATCCATTGTTTGACAAGGTTATCAGTTGACTAACACTTCACTTTCCCCTGTTAATTGTGTTAGGATGAAGTTTTTTTTTCTTATATTAATTATGATAACTTTGATTTGCAGGCATGAACTAATCACATTTGTGGTTAATATTTTGCTTCATATAGATAAGATAGTTTTGTTGAGGTTAATATTTAAATAACACAACATTTTTTCATATTCATATTCTCAGACTGATGAAGTATTTCTTGAAGCCCAGATTCAGAATATTACAACCTCACCCATGTTCATGGAGAAAGTTTCACTGGAACCATCTATAATGTACAATGTAACTGAGTTAAATTCCGTCAATGAAGGTGGAGAATGGTAATTATAAAAATTATTGTCTTAAAAGATGCAGGCTTTTCTAATATCTGTTACTCAAATAGATTTTGTTTGCATCTTTAAATAATTAATAGACCTTTTTTAAAGCTTTATTTATTTATTTGCAAGCAGAGAGAAATAGATACAGAAGAGAGAGTCAGAGATAGCCTCAAACGAACTCCAGACACACACGCCTCTTTGTGCATCTGGCTTTACATTGGTACTGGGAAACTGAACCCAAGTCCTCAGGCTTTGGAGACAAGGGCCTTAACTGCTGAGCCATTTCTCCAGCCCTAGTAGACCTTTTTAAAGTAATTTTAGGTTTATGGAAAATGAGATAAAAAAGTAGAAAGAACTGTCAATTTCTCTTTTTTGATTTTTGGGTTTTGCTTGTGTACTTTTTGTTTGTTTTTTTGTTTAGTAGACTCACTGCATTACCAGATTTGGTACAAGCCATCTGTCTACTTCAGTTTCTCAAATAGCTGCACCATCACACCAAGCTTTATGATTGGTGGATCAATACTAACACCTAGTTGAAACTAAAGTTTATAGTTTACATTAGAGTCAGTTGTCTGTATTGTTCATACTATAAAATTTATCAAACGCATAATAGCAAGCACCTACCAATACTGTAGTACAGAAAATGGTTTCGCTTGGCTGGAGAGATGGCTCAGCAGTTAAGGCGCTTGCCTCCAGTGCCTAAGGACCAGGGTTCAATTCCACAGTACCCACATAAGCCCTAGTGTGCTCTCTCTCGCTCTCTCGCTCTCTCTCTCACTCACTCTCTCTTTCTTTCTTTCTCTCTGCTTGAAAATGAATAAATAAAATATAAAAAAAAAGAAAATGGTTTCGCTTTTCTAAAAATACCCTATGTTCTACCTCTTTATACCTCTCTCCACATGAAAATGGAATCTAGCCCATTGTATTTTGTTTTATTATTTAAAGCACTTTTTTAATTTTCAAAATTCAGCAGATAAGTTTGGACCTACCAAATTTCTTCTATTTTCTCTTCTCTCTCTTTCTCTCTATCCCCCTCCCTCTTCTCTTTCTCTCATAGTACTGGGGACTGAAGCCAGGGTCTAATACATGGTAGGCAAGGGTTCTATCATAAGCTATTGCTGGCCCTCATTTTGCTTTTTATTTTGAGCCATGGTCACAGCAAGGTGCCAGAGCTGGCCTTGAACTCGGTCTCTAGTCTAGGCAGACTTTAACCCTATAGTCCTCTCTTTTGGCCTCCCTAGTAGCTAAGACTACAAGCTCCCCATCAGTGCCAGCCAAAGAAGGCTCTCTGGTAACGTGACAAGGTATTAAATTCTGATTTCCATTGCACTTTGCAGCTGGTTGATGACACATTTCAAATAGTTTAGGCTATATTATATTACAAAGAACCTCAAGATTTGCCTTGACATTTGAAAAACATAACAAAAAATAATAATAAATGTTCTCAGAACTAGTCTTTTCATTTGGGTTGAAACCTCTTGCCCCTCCTACATATTTGGGTAGTAAATCATCCAGTTCTTATCCAAAAGAAATAACCACAGCAATAGCTTTTCTTTTCACAGATGCTAAAGGATTTTCTCTCTTTGTCTACACCTCTCAGTGTGTCTACATTTGGATCAAGAGCATATTTGCAGCCGATGGATACGCGGCAGTACTTATACTGCCTAAAACCCAAGAAGGAGTTTGCAGAGAAAGCAGGCATCATTAAGGGAGTGACGGTGATAGGAAAATTGGATATAGTATGGAAAACAAACCTAGGAGAAAGAGGAAGATTACAGACAAGCCAACTTCAAAGAATGGTGAGTGCAGGAAAGCAACTTCAGTAAGGGTTTTGGTGTGGGGGAGAGAGACATTTATTACAACTTACATTTTCCTAGGTACATGTGTGTGTGTTTTTTTAAATATGAGTTTCATAAGTTTGCAGGTCAGCTTTGTACATGGGCCATGATAATCTTCTCTGTATCGTTCCAACTTTGTCAGCAAGACCCATTTTTTTTTAACTTTATCAAATAGAAGTTATAATAGCTGTTTACCAATGTTCTTTCTCTTTTTAAATCATGCTCACTATTCATTTTACTTCAGTTACATTACTGGGTTTTTTTTTTTTATGGTACTCACCCACTCAATTTCTATCTTTTTTTAAGATTTAAAAAATAAAAATCCTCTGAAACACAGATGAGCCACTCTAAAATTACCCATTAAACATTTTGCCTAATTTCTGCTCTGAAAGTGAGGAAAGCTGCCAGTCTTTTTTTCCCCCTTGAACTAGTATTTATTACAAGGTTCTGCATTTATGTTTAATACTGCCTATTGACATATCCTAAAATTCACTTTTCTTTCATTTTGAGACAACAATTTAAAAAAATAAGATGATCGCTGAGCCTGTTTTAAAATATATCAGCTAGTTATCATTCTCCCATGGTACATTCAGGCCTTAATATTTCAAAGTATAATATATAAATGTATATTATATATTATATATATTATATGTAAATATATATTATGTATATGAATATATATATTAATTGTTTGTTCTTTCTCATAGGCTCCAGGTTACGGAGATGTTAGGCTGTCCTTAGAGGCAATTCCAGATACTGTAAACCTAGAAGAACCTTTTCATATTACCTGCAAAATAACAAACTGCAGGTAATGCCAGTGTTTCTGAATGGGTGTCTCATCCTCTTCACCTACCTAAAGAATTTGTAAATCTTTTTTAAATTCCCTTTTTCAGTTTTGTTTTTGGCATACAGCATTCTCTGATGTTGGTGGTGAATACTGTAAAGTTCTTGATGGATAATAGCATTTTACAAAGTTTTCAGATCTCACAGGTATTCTCTGTAATTCTCTCATTCATTCATCATTCCCTATGTGGTGGGTATTGATCATTCACATTCTGTAAAGAGAAAGGGAGCTCAGAAAAGCTTCCATGACTTTCAAGCTCAGAGAGCTAGGAAAGGTGAGGCCAGAATTTGATACTAAATATGGTGAATTTCAAAGGCCATGTTCTTTTAGTTGTTTATACTTTACACTTCATATTGCTGAGGCATAAGCTAATAGTTTCTTACAGAGTACACAGACTTAAAATAGTAAGATTTCTTCAAGGCATACTTGTACCTGAGTTATTTCTTTTCTAGTAATGAGGCAAAAATTGATTATCAATTTAGAAGATAACCATTGGTTGGAAAAAAAGGTTTTAATATTTTTGTGTTGTGTTTAGAGACAGTCTTGTTTTATAGTCCAGCCTGGCCTCAGACTTAAAGTCCTCTGGCTTCAGCCCTCTAGTGGCTGTGATTAAAGGCTGATACAGTTTTGATTTTAAAAAAATGTAATTTAGCAACTGGAAAGCAAAGAACATAGAGCTGTGAAACTTGAAAAACCCAGAGTTATATCCTGGTAAAATCACTTTTGCTAGAACTATTTGGAATATATTATTAGTTTGGGTATTTTGATAATATTGTAGTACTGAGTTCCAATATTGTCAATGTCAGTATATAATCATTTTATTTTATATCCATTCTAGCCTTTTGGTATTAGGGAAATAGGAAATATTATCCTTCAAAATTACAGAAATAGGGGCTGGGGAAATGGCTTGGTTAAATAAGAATGCTTGCCACAGCAGCATAAGGGCCTCAGATATCCTGAGTTCAACACCCAGAATCTATGTAAAAAGCTGGAAGTGGTCATGCACACCTGTAACCTCAGTCCTTTGGGAAGTAGAGATAGGAGACTTACTGGGGTCCCTGGTCAACTAGTCTGACCCAAATCCCAGGGTCAGTGAGAGAGACTGTCTCAAAGAAACAAGAAGGATGTGTGATAGAAGATACCAGATGTTCTCTGGCCACTGTATGCAGGCACCCAGGGTGTGCACTGCACATATGCAAAAAAATTACAAAAGTGCTTCTACATCCTCTATGAAGCTACACTATCTGTCTCTCCTTCCCTCCATCCCTACGTCCACCCTCTCTGAGGCTAGGTCTCTAGGCCAGGCTGGCCTTCAACTCCCTATGTAACTGAGGATGGACCTTGAACTTTGGATCCTCCTACCTTCATGCTCAGTTTATGCAATACTAGGGTTCAAATCCAAAGTCTGGCACATGCTAGACAAGTAGCCCCAGACCCTTAATCAGTCTTCTCCATAGCAATCTTTGAAACCCATGTATGGATGTTTAATTATTAATCTGTTTCTCACTGGATTGTGACTATCTGGGAGAAGGGACATATCATACACCGCTTTGTGAATAAAGTGATTGATATATCATAAGAGCTGAGAGAGCAAGGCAAGTACTATGCAAATACAGGGTGTGTTCAGGGATTCCGTTTGAGTTGTACTATAGAGTACATTTTGGTATTAGGGAAATAGAAAATATTATCTTTCACAATTACAGAAATATAAATACATAAACTTTTTAATTTTTTGTTGTTCGCTTTAACGGTTATTCAAGTAACATTTCTAAATGCTTAGAACTTTTCATCTATAAAATGTGAGCCCTGGGGCCAGGGAGGTGGCTCAGTGGATCAGAGCACTTGCTGCACAAGCAAAGGCCCTGGTAAAAGGCCAGCTGTGCACCCCTGAACCTCCAGCCCTGAGGGGTCCAGTCTAGCTGAAAACCAGGAACTCCAGGTTCAGTGAGAGACTCTGTCTCAAGGAAATAATGCAGAAGAGCTGTCTCTGGCCTCCAAACACTTTCATGTACCCATACCTGTACACATACAAGTACACACAGACACACAACATAAATACAACATATAAAAATCTTACTAAGGGGCTGAGCATGTAGTTGTTGGTAGAATGCTTGCCTAGCATGCATGAGATCCTGGGTGTGATCCCTAGCATAAACTGGGTATGGGGGTGCGCAGCCAGTAGGCGCAGCTCTGGGAGACAGAGGCAAAAAGATCAAAAGTTCAAGATTATCCTCATCTACATAGTGAGTTTGAGGATGGAATACATGAGACCCTGTCTCAAGAAAAAAAATCATACTGTGTTTTTATGGAATTTAATAAGAACATTGATATAGTGCACCTAAACTGTAACATATCGTGGGCATTTCTGGTGTTATTTAGAGAAGTAGGAAATGTAGCAGTTACCTTCTTGTTGCTGGAACAAAACATCTGACCAGAAGCAGCTTAAGGGAGGAAAGGGTTTACTTCTGCTTACAACTTCTAGGGCGTGGAAAGCATAGCCCAAGTAGGGAGCTGGCTCACATAGTCACATATCAATAGGGAGGAAGCAGAAAGAGTGAGAGTCTAGCAAGCACTGGCAAGGGGACTGAACAGTGAAGTGCCAAGGTCTGCCCCCAGTGACACCCACTCCAACAAGGTTCCACCACCCAAAGACTTCACCAGCGGAGAAGTAAGTATGAGGCTTAATCCCAAATGCATGAAGCTGTGGAGGACATCATATTCAAACTACCACAGGAACATATAAAGATAATGTAATTTTAATGTCCATAAATAAACTTTATGAATATTAAAATATGGAGACCTGTGAATTTTAAAAATATAGCTTAAGAGTTGAAAGTAGCATAAACTAGAAACCTATCTTTCTGAGCCATATGGGTATGGCAAGGAACACTTGTGCCACTTTTTGTATGCAGCTTACATGGGTGGCTTGGGCACTGAACCCAGCCAACAGGCTTTGTAAGCAGAAGCCTTAAACTGCTGAACCGTCTTCTCAGAACCTCCTTTTCTGCTAAAAAGTCTTCTACTTTGATGCCTTTTCCCCCTCCTTCACCACCACCCAAGATCGATATTGATGGACCCGATACACCATTACTGTGAGGTCATGAATGCAACAGCCACCTTCTGCTTGGAAGACAGTGCTCCAAAGCACTCCTCTCCATCTTGTGGTGCTCACGTTCGTTCTGCAGTGCTCCCTGAGCCTTGGGGAGCAGGGGTGATATGGAGATCTCATTTAATACTAAGCATTCAATAGTCTCCTATCTCAGCACTTCAGTGAGCTTTGAGTCTCTTTTTAAAACTTTCTGAAATTAACATGTTGTAGTAAGTAGACAGCATCATGTTGCCAGATGAGCATCCAACCAAACAGTTTATGGGAAGAAGGGCTTTATTTCAAGCTTACAGATCCAGGGAAAGCTTCATCAATGGCAAAAGAAGCTGGCTTTCATTCATAAATCCAAGCAGAGAGAATAACCACCAGCAGCCAGCAAACACCAAAATGCTGCAAGAACCTTACCAGAACTCAAGCTTCTCTGCATACCTTTGGGCTAGAATTCAGATCCATCCCCAGTGACGCCCCCCAATAGCAGGAGTCTGCCTGCTAGGGCTGAAGCTGGAAACTCAATTTTAATAAAAAACCTGAGTCTGTGAGGCCATACATTCAAACTATCATACATGTTTAGCTGAAATCACGGTATCTGTTAAAAATAATAGTACATAACAGCACAGTAATAGTACAGAATCATCTTGTGACTCTTTTTAGTCACATTTTGAGTTATCTGTGTGCTAAAGGAACAGACATTACTTATCAAAAGGACTAGACCAGACTTACATTGTCTCTCTCTTCCCTGTAGAGTACCTAATAAAAGTGGTAGGAGCAATAAGAGGAGACTAAAATGTCTGGAAGTCTCTCAGAAAAATGGCCGAGCTGGGTGTGGTGGTGGACGCCTTTCATCCCAGCACTTGGGAGGCAGAGGTAGGAGGATCACCATGAGTTCAGGCCATAGTGAATTCCAGGTTAGCCTGGGCTAGAGTGAGACCCGACCTCAAAAAAAAAGAAAAAAGAAAAATGGCCAAGCCATTAACACTTCAGGAGCCAGTGTTCAGAAAAAGAAGTAAAAGACTGATCTTCAGGAGTTTTTGTCTAAGACCATTTAACCCTTAAAAGATGTCATCTCTTTCATTTTCCTTACTGTATCTTTTTGCTTGTTGTTTTGAATCAGGATCTCAGTGTAGCTCAGGCTGGCATTGAATTTGTGATCCTCCTCCTTCTACCTCCCATGTTGGAATTACGGATATGTATCACCACACTTTGCTCTCTCATTCTGTCTTAAGTAAAATTATGACATACTAGTTTTTTAGTTCTCTTCCTGGTTTTTATTATCTTGAACATTCAGAAACAATTTACTAACAGAAGTAGAACTATGATACTATGTCCTTATGAAATGAACAAGGTTTATCCCTGTTTTTCAGTGAAAGGACTATGGATCTGGTTTTGGAAATGTACAATACCAATTCTATCCACTGGTGTGGAATTTCAGGAAGACAGCTGGGAAAGCTGCATCCGAGTTCTTCCCTGTGCCTTGCCCTCACTCTTCTGTCTTCAGTCCAAGGACTACAAGTACGTATTCTTTTCAGTGATTTCAACACTATAAGAACTAATTTATAGTTGTTTATGTTAGCCATATTTTCTCTGATAAATATCAATGAATGAAAACTGAGACTAATATTTTCTTTATAGAGTGTCTCTGGCTTAAGACTAACCGACACATTCTTAAAGAGGACCTATGAATATGACGACATTGCACAGGTCTGTGTTATATCTTCAGCCATTAATGTGGAAGGCTAAAGAAAATTGTCACTGATAGACTTCTTCCTGTATTTCTGTCACCTTTGTAAAATGAGTAGCAAAAGTAAGTGCATATTATGTAAATTTCTTTCCGGTAAAACAGTTAAAATATTAAATAATTGTTTTTGAAAAGAACTGATTTTATCTTGTGAATTATACTCTCAGTGAACATGACTATATTTTCTACATATATTTCATGTTATTTTAGGTAACTATTTGATTTTGTTTTCCAAACGGTCTATATTAACTATGTCCCTGACAAATGAAATAGCAGCCATCAAATTTTTTGTATAAAGAGCAAGTTATCAAGTGTCTTGGGCTCTGTAGACAAAGAATGAATTGTGCTTTCATAGTATAAGAGCACCAGTAATGAGCAGTTGGCTCGATCTGGCCTGTGGGTGATATTTCACTGGCCTCAATCAGACAATGTAGGTGTCTTTAGGACTTTAAAATTTTTCATGTTTATTTAGAAATATTTAGTTAACTAATAATAACTATTGATAACTTCAGTGCTTTCCCATAAGTGCTCAGTAAACAGAAACTGTTTAAGAAAATTCGGGTAGTCCTCCTGTAACATGATTATAGCCTTAACACACAATGAACTTTGTAATTGTTTCAAAGAATTATTGTGTGGGTCTGTGTGTGTGTGTGTGTGTACATACATACATACACCTAATCAATACTGAACAGATCAGAACTGGTTTTATTTCTTAGGTGATTTTTACTTTAGTTTTTCTTAACTAAGAATATTAGTAATCTCATTCTATCCTAAAACTTCTAGGGGGAAGGGTTTCCCACTGAAAACTAAACCAGTTATTTTCATAATATATATTTAAAGGATTCTCAGCTTATTTGTTTTTGAACTTTTAATCATGTATTAATATTATAAAACTTTCTATCTTTCCATGTAATCATATATATTGAACAAAAGACTGAGAGAGTTAGTTTTAAACAGCTTTGCAACAGGAATGTAACAAAATGTTTCATTACTTGTCAAGAAAATGTTATGCTATTAAATAAAACTTATCCTACTTTGGCAGGCTAAAATTCCACAGTATGTAATTTCTTGCTTTTAAGAGTATATTAAGTCATAAAAAATTGATTTTTCTTAAATGCATACTTATTTATTGCCATGACAAATTGGTCCAACATGAAAGATATATTCATAAGAGTTGCCCTCAAATTAGAATCAGAATTAAATGTCTGTGCAAAACAAACGGCAAATGGTATAAAAGCTGAAGTCTATCTTTTCAAATAATTAAGACTGATAAAATAAGACCACAGCCACTGCATGGGGTACTTTGTTCTTCAAGCATCATCCTATGACTGAGCCTCTGTTTTACTTTCAAACTATAAAACATAACTGTCACTTATAATCCACTATATACTTTAATTATAAATTCTCTTCTGCTTATAAACAGTAGCATTGACATACATTGTTCATACTCTTAAATAAAAGTTAGATAATGCTATCTTATAAAGGATCTGTGTAGACTATGTTATCAAAACTAGATTAACAATTTGGTACTTTAAAAGAAAACTTCATTTTCATAAAAAAGTCATGTTCAGTTTTGCATAGCATGATAGCAGCTTCAACTATTACAATGAAATGGGATTAAGGGAAATCAAGCATTCCTAGTTAGAATGTATAGAAATATCAAACACCTTCTTGTTTCTGATATTTTCCAAATAAGGAAGACTAACGTAGGGGGAATTCCACACAAAACTTTCTTGAAACTTCTTGAAAAGTAGTGATTCCAAAGTGATGAAGGGACCTGAAGAGCAAAAATGTCTTGATCAGAGTGACCACGTAAGTGGACAAATATCATCCAGAGTGAATGTTACAGATAGTGTATTCATTCCCAAAGAAACAAACTAAAAAGTGCAATGAGAGAAACAAAGCAGTTCACATCATTTCTTGTAAAAAGAATAAGTGAAGACAATGTTTTAAGTGTTTTTCTTAAGATAGTTGTCTGATCTTGTTATCAAGAGATGACTGACCAAATAAAGTTGGAAAATATTTTAAATTGCTTGGAACTGATAATATTTCTCCTGTATTTCATAGTTTACCAATGAAGTCATCTTTTCTGGAAGATAATAGATTTTCTTAATTAATACAAGTCTTTAGTGAGCTTTGGTGTTTGAATCCTACAAAGACCTGGACTTAGTCATGGTATTTCCTATCCTTTTGGTTTTTTATTTATGTTTTCTGTGATAGGGACTCATGTGTCCCAGGACTGCCAAGAATGACCTTGCCTGGTCTCCCCACCTCCACCTCCCACGTGCTGAACTTATAAGCATGAGCTATTATGCCCAGTTTATGCAATGCTGAAGATCAAACCCAGGGCTCTCTGCATGCTAGGCAAGCATTCCACCAACTGAGCTGTATCCCCAGCCCCTCTAGTTATCCTTACACTGTCTGCAGGATCTGTGGTGTGTCTGCTCGCTCGTTTTTCTTGCATTGCTGGGGATTGAACCTACCATCGCACATGCTAGGCAAGTAAGTGCTCTACCACCTTCATTTCTGATACTGTTAATTTGCATTTTCTATTTCCCTAGTCCATCTAAAAATTTGTCAGTTTTATTAATCTGAAAGCATCTTTAATGTATTCAAAATAGTTATGCTGGAAATACTAACTTTATTCAACACTAGATAAGAATGACCATTTTTTAGCTAATGATCAATTTTTGTGTGATTAGTAAGTACTTCATTCTATGTAACAAAAACAGAGCTGAGTGTAGCTCCATGAAAGTTAAGATGGCTTGCATTAGATAGAATATAGATTTTAATTATTTAGAGGTCCTCAGATGTAAGTCCTGCTTTTCTTTAGACAGAAGCATGGACTCATATGGGTCTTGTCTGAGCCCAAGCCCAGGGGCTCAGATATTGGCTGTTGGGAGAAATCCTCTAACCGTGTGTTACCCTCAAGCTGGGTCCTGGGCTGGAGTGGTAGCTCAGTGGTTAAATGTGCTTGCTTGCAAAGCCTGACTTCTGGGTTCATATACCATTATCCACATAAAGCCAGACAAAGTGGTACATGTGTGTCTGGAGTTTGTTTGCAGTGGCAGGAGGCTCCACACTCTCAATAAATAAATATATAAATAAATAAATATTTTTAAGCTGAGTGCTAACTACATGGTATGCTATGTTAAATGGTGATTTGTGGAACTTAAAAAAAAAACAAAGTTGAAGATGTGAGCCTGAATTTCATTTTTGATGAATTTCTTCCACTTGATGTTTACAGTGAAATTAAGGAACCACTAGCTCACACAGAAGGCAAGAAAGGTTAATTTTAAACCTCAAGTTGCTAGTCTTGCAAACAGTTATACTTAGGTCCTTATCACATCATTAATTGTAAATTATTTTCAACTTTCCCTTACAACCCTTTTAAAATCATTATGTCAGTCTCATGTAACTAACTTTACGGTAAACAAAAAATTCCAATTAAAATTGGAACTGTCTCATTCAGCAGAATCATGCCATTAGAATTTAATGCCATTTCTTTCTACTAACCATATGCATATTTCATAATAAGATATTTTAAATTTCCTGTTATGTTTAAATTGCAGCAAATTAAAGATAAGCATAAGACTGGCAAGCCAGGTCAAACTAGCAAAGGGAGTACATGAACAAGCAATGTTAGTAAGAGATGCTTTTGTTGTCCATCAAACAGTTCTAATTTTTAAAAAATCAGTGTTAATGGGCACATAATTAAATTTCACTTAGAAAATCCTTAACTTAGGGTCACTACTAGATTGTTAAAAGTAAATATACTTGATAGTGTCCAAAATCAATTCACCACCAGAGAAATTGTGATAGTTAAATTGAGTAGTTATCCCACTGACCTAAACAGTACCATTAAGGATTTCTAAATTTATTTCATTATGTACTCAACTTGCCATGCTGTTATAATACTAAACTGCAAACAAGATTAGTTCTTTACAGAAAACCTGAGCACGCTACCTTTACTTTCTGTACATTCACATTAGCTGGTTTTTCTCTTCAACACATCCCTTGCAGCACACGTTGCTTTCTCCCAGCTCATAAGATTTCCAGTGCTTACCAGAACCCATAAAGATAGTACTGGCACCAGGGACATGTTCGTTACTGATTATAGCACTTAGCAAAGCTAGCTCTGCCTAAGTCTCTTCCCTCCACATGCTGTTGAGGGAAATATATGTCTTCTGAACTAACATGGGAAGCCTTTCCACTTTCAGTCCTCCATCCTCTCAAAAAGCTTTGTCTAAGGGAACCTGTACCTAAAGAACTCACCAATAAATAGCCCTACTCAATAAATATACTCTGCTATTAAGTCTAATGTTACAAATACGATGAGAAAAGTTTGAAAATGAATGGATCCTTGTCGCAATGCACTTAACAAGGCTATTGATCTTGTGTTTCCAAAGGAGTTGAATTGTGTTCAAGTCTGTTTGTGATAAGCCTATGTCTAAACAGATGTATTCCTTCAGAATGCAAACAAGGTTGTCTCTCCCTTCTTTTCAGACATTGAATATGGTGCTTTTTTGATGTTGTTTTTGTGTTGTTTGGGGCTACTATCTACAATGGACACATCAGAGCCATAAACCATTTGAAACCATTTGTATCGTGGGTGAGGACCCTGGTAAAGTCAGGAATGTTCTTCTGTGCTGCTGCTGAATGATCTGCTTCGGATGTGATTTCTCAGTTGCTCTATAAACTCGGGGTTCTGTTGCTGTATCTGCTGAGCAAATTGCTGTCCCCTGGAGCAAGAAAAAAAAAGATAAGAGATTTAAGGAACTGATAGCCACATAGAGCTTATGGGGAAACAACCAACTTTCTATAGACAAACAAGTGTTAGATCCATCATTTTACCACAATTTCCACACAGCATGATTACAAGATGTTCTTTATTAGAAACAAAGCATCCTGTGTTTGTCAGCCTTTTTCCTAAGATCAAGAGAAAAAACAAAACACCCAAGCTTTAAAAAAAAGTGTCTGAATTATATAGAATGTACACTTGCATTGTTTAATAACAAATATACAATGGGCTAGGAAGTGTATATTTTTACAGTATGGGCTCAAAAAATGTTCTTAGGAGTCCGATCTTCCTAGTTTCTTATGAGAGGGTGTAACTCCCAGTTTGGGATCCTTATAGAAGTCACTATACAATACAGTTCATGTTTATAAAACAAAGATTTAACATAGGGCTGAGAATATAGAACACTCGCTGAGCATGCTTGAGTCCAGGCCCTAAGCTCAACCATCGGGACTGCATGAAGAAAAAGAAATAATTGGGACTGGTGAGATGGCTCAGTGGTTAAGGCACTTGCCTCCAGTGCCTAAGGCCCGGGTTCAATTCCTCAGTACCCACATAAGTCAGAGCCACAAGGTGGTGGCCCTGTGCTTGCTTGCTCTCTCTCTCTCTCTCTCTCTCTCTCTCTCTCTCTCTCTCTCTCTCTCTCTCTCTCTGCTTGAAAATGAATAAATAAAATATTTTTTTAAAAAAGAAATAATCAGCTGGTTATGGTGGCAGCATGCCTGTAATCCCCGTACTTGGGAGACGGAGGCAGGAGAATCAGGAGTTCATAGCCAGCCTCCTCTACATAAGATCCTATCTCAAAAAGACAAACAAAAACCCAAACAACAAAAACAAAAATGCTAAGCATAAATTCAAGTTTGTGTCTTTAATTGCATATGTTGACCATGACAATTAAGACACTCTAAACATACATCATTCTAAGTGGTGTGATCACAAACAGCAAATGGTCCCTACTAAGTGCCAGTGACATCAATAGACACAGATTCAGGAGTATCTTAAGTTCCATAGAAGTTAATTTAATGTTTAATGAGAAGACTCACTCAGGGCACTGACAAAGTTCAGTTTCCTAAATGATCTGAACACTAATACATGTAACATGTAAAGTCACAAAAAGTGACTTTAAAATATACATTAATACATATGTTTTAATACATATTTTCAATAGATTTCTGACTTCCATTTACATCCCTGAGTAAATTTAAGTGAGGGGGAAGCAGTTTTCTTGTATCTCCATTAGTAAGTAAAGTGGAGAATTCAGGACTCTGCTTTATGTGTAAGATCACAATGCACAGACCTCAACAGTAGCAGGTCACCAATCCTTAGACCCCTCTGTAAGTGAAGATGATAGTATTGCTATCCCCATGTAAGAAACAAGACCCCAATTCCATACTGATGACAAGTAAAAATTTAGGTTGTATATCAAAGAATAGCTTTGCATGGATGCTCTGAACCGTTAGAAATTTACAACTTGTTCCTCGGTTTCTCTAGCTATTGGATAGGGGTGCCAACAGCTCTTTTCCTCCTAATGTCTATCCTTCAAGATCTGTGGGTACTTGATTCTTGAGAAAGAAAATCAAGTATGAACGCACATGGTTGTTCTCAAGAAGCAGAGCTGGACCTCTATCCATCAGGATGAAATGTGATTCCCAGTTAGGAGTGTCTTTCAGATTGAGTTGAGTTTAAGTTGGCTAGTCATACTCATTTAAGATGAGATAATATAAAGAGAACAGCCCTGGCCCCTCAGAGACAAACTGTAAGCACAAGATACATTGTCATTTTTCCTATTAAGCTCCACTTACGCTTGGATGAGGCTAGACAGGTCAGTGAGGCCTCCAACTCCAGCAGCAGGTCCCCCAATGGCATTGGTCATCATTCCTGACATTCTAGGATATGTAAGAGACATATCACTGAGATCAGCATTTATTCTTCATGGACACGATAACTGGACCAGGAAATGTGAGTTATGTAGATCCCCACTGGAAAAGAAGCTGGGCCAAATGTGTATGGTTCAAGTTCTATGTGACTGGTATTCAGTGCAATTTATCATGTTTGAGCTGATCAGCTCAAATTAAAAGCCTAGCAAGTAGAGAAAGCATAATAATAATAAAATGATAAAATAATATAAAAATAAGTTCTTTATACTTACAGCTGCTGAACTTGAGGGTTTTGCATTAAACTTGCTGCCTGTAATTGAAAAATAGATTGCTCATTGAAAGTTAGGCAGTAATATTCAAGGGGTTTAACAAAGACTTTGTAAAGGTAGGGACGGAAGTTAGATGATACATGTCCTACCATTCCATGGAGTTTTAGTGTGCTATACAGAGTAAGTAGGAGGGTGGTGAAAAGAACAGGTACTGAAAAAATAAAAAAGGCATTAAAAAGACACCACATGGCTAAGGCAACAATATAAATACAGCACTGTGAACTGAGGAAATTCCACTTCTGATGACATCTGTTAACCCAGAGGAAAATCTGAGAACCTTCTACTGCTGTTCATGTCAGTTAATAAAACTTCTTAAAAGGATGAAAATTCTCCTACTCTTGAGAGGGGCTCTACCAAGAGAGATGGGATTTAGGTGTGGGGACCACAAAAACCTTCTCAGTAGGCTTAAGGAAGCCAGGGTTCCCTTCTTCCTTCAAACACTGATCCACTCTGGAATTCCAGTACCTCTCTACAGATTTGTTTATTTGTTCTCTATTAACCTGCCCTTTTAAAATTTTTATTATTTTACTTTTAGCCATTAATTTATTTTATTTTGGGGAATGAGTCCAAAGCCTCTGCATTCCCTGTCCTGATTCTATGATTTTTGGGGTGGTTTTGGGGATCTAACTCATGCCTTGTGAATGCTACCTAAGTGATTTACCACTGAGCACCCAGAACCTTCTTAAGAGGCAAAAGATAGACTTTAAAAAATATTTTAATTATTCATTTATTTGAGAGAATGAGAGAAAGAGAGAGAAAGAGAATGGAGAATGGGGGTGCCAGAGCCTCCAGCCTCTGCAAACAAATTCCAGGCACATGCGCCAACCTTGTACATCTGACTTTACATGGGTACTAGGGAATTGAACTCGGGTCCTTGTGCTTTGTAGGCAAGCGTCTTAACTGCTGAGCCATCTCTCCAGCCCAAACAATAGACTTTTCATCCTCATCTTTTGCAACTCCACATGGTGGTGTCATACATTATTTTGATGTGTAGCAGCTTAAAGATGAAATTAAATCTGAAACTGAATTCCATTTTCATATCCAATTACAATAGTGCAACCTGAATCCTGGAAATGGGCACACCAGGCTAAAGAATATCTCAAGACTTATAATTGGACATATATTTGCCACCAAACAGGAAAACCAGCTAAGACTTGAAACGAGAACTATGTACTTAAGTTTAACTAAGGATTTAATGAGTACATGACACATTTATTTGAAGGAAACAAAGATTGGGAAGAACTGATTCCTGCCTCCCAGAGACATAACACACAGTGGAATGACTTTGTTTTTATTTTGAAATAGGGTCTGACACTGTAGCCAAGGCTGCCTCAAACTTTCCATCTTCCTGCCTTGGGCTCCAAAATGCTTGGATTACAGGCTTGCCACACCAAGCCCTGCAGCAGGAAGTTCTTTTTTTTTTTTTTTAAATATTTTATTTATTCATTTTCAAGCAGAGAGAGAGAGAGGGAGAGAGAGAGAGAGAGAGAGAGAGAGAGAGAGAGAGAGAGAGAGAGAGAGAGAGGGAGAGAGAGAACCAGGACCACCACCTTGTGGGTCTGGCTTATGTGGGTCCTGGGGAATTAAACCGGGGCCTTAGGCACTGGAGCCATCTCTCCAGCCCAGCAGGAGGTTCTTTTAATGCAAAGTATACAGTCACTGAAGGAGTTATTATATCTCCAGGTAATATCCTATGCCCTCTAAATCAAAGTTACTACATACTGGGCCACATCATGTTTTCTAAAGATTTATAAATTATTTAGTTGAAGTATTAATACAGTACAAGACTGGGGATGGAGCTCAGTTAAAGAGTGCTTGCCAGTTATTCATGAGGTCCTGGATTTGATTCCTAGCATGCATAAACCAGATATGGTGACACAAATCTGTAATCCCAGCACTGAGGTCAGGAGTTCAAGGTCACCTTCAGCTATATAGCAAGTTCAAGCCTAGCCTGCAATACATGAGATGGTCTCAAAAAATAAGAAAGAAGCCGGGCGTGGTGGCGCACTCCTTTAATCCCAGCACTCGGGAGGCAGAGGTAGGAGGATCACCATGAGTTCAAGGCCACCCTGAGACTACATAGTGAATTCCAGGTCAGCCTGGGCTAGAGCAAGAGTCTACCACAAAAAAACCAGAAAAAAACCCACAAAGAATAAAATGTGTGTATGTGTATTACATATGAATTACTTGAAGAGTTAAACTTTTTTTTTTCATCTTACCATGTAGAGAATCAAATCTTGTGCATACAAGCATTCCATCCCTGAGCTACAACCCCAGTCCAAAATGAATTCTTAGGACAATGCTGAGGGAACTGTTAAAGACAGTCCTCAGAGCTCAATTGATAGACAGATGATAGATAGATAGATAGATAGATAGATGATATAGATAGATAGACAGACAGACAGACAGACAATCTTCCTAGGAAGTTTCATGCAAGACAGTGGTTTTTTAACCTTTCATAGATTTGAAAACTTTTGTGCCAATCTGATGAAAAATACGGTTTTTGGCCTATAGAGGTTTATAAATCCGCATGAATATTGATATTTATAATGCATTATGAACAGCTTTCTGGAGTCCATCCCTGGATTCCTTCAGAGGAAGGTGGACAGGTGAAGAACCTCTGTCATAGCCTCTGCCCGCACTTTACCATTTATTTCTTAAAATATAAAAATTTGAGTTGGACGTGGTGGTGCACACCTTTCATCCCAGCACTTGTGAGGCAGAGGTAGGTAGGTGGGTGCCATGAGTTTGAGGCCACCCTGAGACTTACATAGTGAATTCCAAATTGGCCTGGGCTAGAGCAAGACACAACCTTGAAAAAAAAGAAATTGAGCCTGTCTTGCCAGCTACTCTGTGGGTTGAGGCAGGAGAATCACTTGAGCCCAAGAGCTTTGAGTTAGCTTGGGTGTGACCACTCCAAGATCCCATCTCTTTAAAAAATATGAAAAGAAAAAGTATGAGAAGGGCTGGGGAGGTGGCTCAGTGGTTAAAAGGCACTTGCTTGCAGAGCTTGCTGCTCGGGTTTTATTCCTTAGCATCCATGTAAAGCTGCTGGATGTTGAGTTGTGCATGTGTCTGGCATTTGTTTTCAGTGGCAAGAGACCCTGCGTGCCCATGCACAAGTACACACACACACACACACACACACACACACAAAATATGAGCCAGTAGATCAGAAAAATAAATATACTCACCATACTAATGAAAGCTGGATTATTTATCAAGCTAGCCATGTCAAAGCTCAACCCAGTTCCTGTCTGTAAAAGGAGAGATTTGTATCTGAGATTCATTCCAAACATTATAACTTAATGTCAACAAGTCATGAATGACAGAATATTCCACTCATTTCACATTAGCAACTTACAGGACTAGATACCTCTCTTAACTTCTGTTCTGCTATTTTCAGATTTGACTTATAGGAATCATTTTCAGGGTCAAGATCTAAGGCCTTTTGATAACTTGTAACTGCTTCTTCAAATTTATTCATGGCAGTGAGGGCCAGCCTGAAGGAAATAAGATGTAAGAGTTATTCTAAAGACCATCAGGATATCACAATATCAAATTTCTTAGTAGTCCATACAAACCCAAATTAAACTGAATTTGTTCACCATCTTCACAGAATAACAATAAAATCTACTTCAAAGATTCTAAATCTGAACTCATTGCTTTTTGTTTGCTAACAATCTTGGTTGCCCCGTACAGATCATAAACTCAATGCTTAAAAGATAAGCCTTACCCTTCTACTTTATTTTGATTTTGATTTTGGATTTTTCAAAGTAGAGTCTCACTCTAGCCCAGGCTAACGTGGAATTCACTCTGTAGTCTCAGGCTGGCCTCAAACTCACAGCGATCCTCCTACCTCTGCCTCCAGAGTGCTGGGATTAAAGGTGTGTGCCACCACGCCCTGCTCCTTCTATTATTAAGACTAACATGTGAAGTAATTTGCTAAAAGAATTCCTAGAGTGAGACCAAAGCTTCTGTTACCATGTAAATCCATGGATGTGAATACAAATTTAGTGTAAACACTAGATGTGTGCTTCAAAATGTCTTACTTTTTTTTTTATTACTAACAGAGACAATAAACAACAGTATCAATTTCCCATCTTTCAAAAAGTAGACTATGATGTATCACGTAAACTAGTCCTAAACAAAAGGTTAGTTCAACAAAATAAATTTGTTTTGCATCCTGTGTAATGCAAATAATAAGCTATCATCCTAAGGACAAGTCTAAGAGTTTGATAACACATTTTAATGTTTATCTCCACCCAGTTGAGAATTCAACAATAATATTTAAGAAAGGATACTATTGGGAGTTTTCATTTGTTCTCAGGTTTTGGGCATGTGTGTGTGTGTGTGCTGTGCATATCTGTATTGTGTCTGGATGTGTGGAAGGCAGAGGTCAACATCAGGTGTCTTCCTCAATCACTCTCCACCTCATTTTTTATATCCTAGGCTGGCCTCAAACTCTCTATGAATCCAACTTCTGATCCTCCTGCCTCCAAATCCTGAGTGCTGGAATTACAGGCATTTACCACTATGCTTGGTTTATGTGGCCCCAGGAGTCAAGCCACAGGTCTTCATGTATGCTAGGCAAACACTCTGCCAGCTAAGCTACATCCCCAGCCCCCAAGTTGTGCTTTTTTATTATTATTTTTAATATTTTATTTATTTATTTTCAATCAGAGAAATACAGAGAGAGAGAGGAAGAGAAAGAGAGGGAGAGAGCACCAGGAGCAAGTGCCTTAACCGCAGAGTCATCTCTCCAGCCCCCAAGTTATGCTTTAAAAAGCTCACTTTGACTTTTCTGTAAGATCAACATGGGTGGGATGGAGGCCAGTCAGGAGATGACTTGTAGTAGCCTAGAACAGAGATGGCAATTTGGACTAGGTCTACAAGCAAAAAGTCCTCAACACCTAGAATTAGGGCATCTAAGGTAGCAAGAATAGACAGACTCACTGGTAGACTGGATGGATGAGGGAGGACTCCTCAGCTTTTGACCTGAGCATGGAGTATATTTTAGGAGGTGGGAAAAGATTTAAGAAGAGAACAAGAGTTCTGTTGGAAACACATGGAGTTAAATATCCAAAACATAGAGCTGAAAAAGAAGGTGAATAGAAGAGTTTGGCATCTAAGAGATTCAGTGGCTTATACAGCTGATTCTCACTTACAGAAGATACATTCTGTCAGATTACTGTGACCACTGAGTTAGCAAATACTGACCCGTGGTTCCTAGGAGACTTTGGTCACCAACTTATATAACCTTGTTTTATATGTGCTTTGTTTAAAGAACCCATATTTCATATATACTGTTGATTCATTAGAATTTAACTCCTTGCCAATACCACTAACTCAGGTCAGAGTAAAGTTTGTCCCACAGGCACATTTGTCTGGAAGCTACATTACAGCCTTCTTGCACTTAGGAACAATAAGCAATGCCCAAGCCTGTACTTGGAGGCCACTGTAAACAGCAAAGTCACAGACAAAAGCATAAACATTTTCAAATGTACCACCAAACAGTCTTTTTCAGCATAAGCTAAAATAAACAAACTTTACTCAGCCTGAAATGAGACAGTGCACAGCAGATGAACTGTTTGCCATGAAAGACTACAGAGGGATCTTAGGTCAATTTTGAAATGATGTACAGATAAGTAGCAGGTAGAATTCAAAAATACTGAATCTGTAAGTAGTAACAATGACAAGTGCGTTTTCAAAGCACGGGGCAAGATGAAATGGGGAGAGAAGAGGACAGGAGTGCTGCAGGACAGAGGCCTTTGCAGAGGTGGTAAAGAAGGAAGGACCACGGAGATGGAGAAGGGGAAAAGCAAGTGTGAAGAATCTTAGAGGGAGAAGTCTTTCACATAGAACTTAACTCTGCCAAATACTGAAAGATGGGACAAAGTAAGGATACAGAATTTAACACTAACTAGCTTTGCAAAACAGTGACAAATGTCCAAAACTGGTGGCCTTGAATTGAACTGTCTCTAGAGAGTGAGTGTGTTAGAGTTCTCCAGAGAAACAGAACGGATAGTATGCAGAGACAGATATAGAGAAAGAGATTAGGAGGTGTTGACTCATCCAATTATGGAAGCTGAGAAGTCCCACTATTTGCCATGTTGGATGCCCAGAAAAATTAGTGTTGTAGCTCCTTTCCAAAGATGAAGACACAAGAACTGGGGAAGCTGACAGTATAACTCCATCTCAAAATCCAAAGGCTTGTGATCCAGGAATGACAAGGTCCAAGGGCAGAAGATGGATACCCCAGCTCAAGAAAAGCAAATTCACCTTTCCTCTGACTTTTAATTCTGTTTGGGCTAACAAAGGACTGCATGACACCCATCCACATTGGGAAGGATGATCTTCACCCAAATCTACAGCTTTAAATGTTCATTCCTTCCACAAAGACCCTCATAGACATACCCAGAAATAATGTTCTACTTTCCAGCTAGAA
Source organism: Zapus hudsonius (assembly GCA_004024765.1). Lineage (NCBI taxonomy): Eukaryota > Metazoa > Chordata > Mammalia > Rodentia > Dipodidae > Zapus > Zapus hudsonius. Next base: position 102,209 of record PVHP010000705.1, read on the forward strand.
ATCTCTTAGCCCAGGCCAGTTGGCATATAAAACAAACAAGCCATCACAGTCATACAGACAAAAACCATACTGGTGTGAGCTGAAGAAAGAATGAAGAGATGATGAAGACAAACTTGTAGAAAGAAGAGGAACTGGAATATGAGGCAGTTGTACAGAGGAACACTGGGTAAAAAGATGATCCCGATGGTGGCAGGTATTATCATCTCTGAGCGCTGTAGAAGCTAAAGGAGAAAGTGACAAGTGTGACCTCAAGCACAAAAATGGGTGAGATCCTTAAATCATGCGTGGAGGTGCTGGTCTAAAGTTAGAATTCACCCATTTTAACAGGGACACAAGACAATTGTATAGATACAAATGCAAGGAAATTGGTAGACTCAGAAATAGGGAGACAGGTGTCTCTTCTTTAAATCTGTCTTATTTTCTCAAGGATAAGACATTGCATCAGCTGAAGGTCCCTATCAAGGCAGCACTAGAAATCTGAACAGCAGGATAGGTGTGAAATATTCACACCAGTGAGCAGAAAAGAGAACTCAGAAGGAAATATAGTTGGATTATCAGACAGCACTCTGTTCTCATATGAAATCTGTGGCCATGGCTATGAAATATGTCTGCTTCTATGGTTGGTTATATGATTTTCTTCAACAACCAATCAGCCAATAAAAAATAATGGCTGATCTAGTTTTCAGAGAAATCATCATGATTGCCTCCTTTATGTTACGTTTATTTTCTTAGTAGCTCAAAGGGTATAAAACCAAACAGGAAATTCAAAATCTAGCCATTAAAACAGTTGATCTGATGCTACTTCATAACACTGAATGGCTCCCTAGAACTTACCCCATCCTTCCATAGGCCTTGCTGTACTTGGAATCAATTGCTATTGCTTTTTCACAGTCCTTGATCGCATCTGTGTAGTGATTCAATTTGCTTTGAGCAGCAGCCCTAAGAGAAAGAAATGTATTGTATCATTATAATTACTCCAAGGCATTAATCCAGATTTTTCAGGTACTAATAAAACTACATGCTTCTTGTCCCAATTTTTAAATCATTCCTTATAAATTTCTAAGTTAAATCATCTGAGATAATTACACAATGAAAAATTTTAAATACCTCAAAACCAGAAAGAATGTGTAACTTCCTTTTTACTCTTTGTTATATAGAAAAGGCAAAAACAAATCATACAAATTACCTGTCCTCTGCCATTCTAATCTGCCTAGGAAGCAACCTGAAAAAAACATGGCATGTGGACTCCCAAGGACACACAGCGTAAATGGCCACTATAAATTGGTAGCTTTAATAGTAAAATAAAATATTCCAACCTAACAACACTTCTCCCATTCATTCACTTCTGATGCAGAACATTTCTTTCAGTCTCACAGTTCTCATAAACTACCTCAGCAAAAATTGGAAGAGACCCACTCTAAAAAAAAAAAAACAGTATTTGGGCTGGAGAGATGGCTCAGCAGTTATGGTGTTTGCCTGCAAAACCTAACATTACCTGAGCTAGAGTCCCCAATACCCACAAGAAGCCAGATGCACAGAGTTGTGCATGCATCTGGAGTTTGTTTGCAGTGGCTGGAGGCCCTGGCACATCCATTCTCTGTCTGTCTCTATCTGTCTCTCTCTGCTAGCTAATAAATAAACAAAAAAAATTTTTTTTTAAAAAACAGCATGTGAAAAAAAAAAAACAGCATGTGGCTGGGTGTGGTAGTTAATGTCTTTAATCCCAGCATTGGGGAGGCAGAGATAGGAGGATGGCCTTAAGGTCACAGCCACCCTGAGACTATTGCGTGCTCACCTCAACCCTCAGGGATGATGTGCTCAATGAGTGTATTCAATGTTCAACATGCTAGTCCTCTGCCTGAAGTTTCCATATGCCTCCTGCTCTCCACTGAATTACCTCTCCATTCATTCTTCTCCAGACATGATAACTCCTACTTTTGTTTGTTTTGCTTTTTTGTTTTTGTTTTGTACACAGTCACTTTTCAAAAAGCAATGCATAGAGTAGTAGGTAATATAATAGTTCTCAGTAGTGCTTACAGTCTCCTGGAGGCAGGGGAGGGAAGGAGAAAGGTTGGCAAGAAAATGTGGGACCAGGTGTGGTGATAAGATGGCCAGGAGGTCAAGGCCATATAGTGAGCCTGGTATAAATAAGACTGCTTTGAAAGAGAGAGAGAAGGTTGGGTGGTGACCTCCTCCTAATTCCACTAATTATTCCTTTTGCGGACAAGGTCTTGGTCTTGTTATGTAGTCACATTGGTCTTGAACTCTCCACCATCCTGTCTTAGCTTCCTGAGTGCTGGGATTGCAAGTGTGTGCTATCTTACCTGGCAGAAAACATGGTTTTGAACAACCTTTTTGTCAATTTTTCTTCATATAGTTTCTTAGGCCGACAATTATTAAAAATTAAGTGTTTTCATGTTCAAGAGCACTCGCACATACACATGCACCCCACACACAAACATACAAACACACACACACAAATACATACATAGCAAAAAAAGTTTAATGCTTATTTAAAAACCAACACCAGGTTGGGAAGATGGCTTAGTGGGTAAAGATATTTGCTTGCAAAGCCTGCTGACCCAGATTCAATTCCTCAGTACCCCATACAGCCAGGCACACAGAGTGTCACATGAATCTGAAGTTTTTGTTACAGTGGCAAGAGGCCCTGGTGTACCCATACTCTTTCTTTTTCTCTCCCTCATAAATAAAACGATTTAAGAAAAATAAAAAATAAAGGTAGTCTTTGTCCTCAATGTTAAAAAAAAATTAAATGTGGGAAGCCAGGCAAGGTGCTGAGAATCAAACCCACGTTCTTGCACATGCTAGGCAAGCACTCTACCACTAAGCTACATGCCCAGTTCTGTTATGCAGCAGTGGTCTCCTTTGATCTAGAAAGCTTATGTAAAAAAGAAGCATAAAGGGTGATGCTCTGATCTCTGCCTCTGACACTGACAATAAGATAAGGAATAAAGCCAGGAGGATTCAACTCAGAGAGAGAGTGGGTGGAACAAAAGAGGGTGACCGTGTTTCAGTCTTGACAGCTTTAGATCACAAATGGTAAGTTAGGGCAGAGATGGATTTATGTGACTGCCAAAAGGAAGAATTGAAGAGGTAGCTAAGCCATGGGGATAGGGAAAGAAAACAAAGCCAGGCGTCATTTGAATCTTCAGACATATCCATGTCTGCACTGAATAGCATGTGTCTGTGCTCTGCCTCTGCAGTCTTGGGACCAGGGCCTAACTAATGGAATTTCAGTATAATACAGGTACACTCACCATGTCTGCAGACACCCTCACTTTCTTTATCTCATTAGAACAAAGTCATGAACCTAATTTGAAATTTGTGTCCTATTTATATTAATAAGGCAGAAACAGTCACAGCTACCTCACATTTCTCATAGCTCCATAAATAAATTATAGCAAAAATCTATACCTGCAATAAAAAAATTAAAACTTTTCATTTTGGTTTTATATTTAGAAGGGATTATTTGTTTAGGGTTTTTCTGGATTGTTTTGCTTTTCTTTTTTTTAAAACAAGATCTTACTATGTAGCCCAGGCTGGCCTCAACATAAAGATCATCCTGGGTCTGAAGATATTGCTCAGTGGTTAAGGTGCTTGCCTGCAAAGCCTAATAACCCAGGTTTGATTCCCCAGTACCAGTGTAAAGCCAGATGCACAAAGTAGAGCATGCATCTGGAGTTCGTTTGCAATGGCTGGAGGCTCTGATTCAAGCTTGCATTCTCTCTCTCTCTCTCTCTCTCTCTCGCTCTCTCTCTCTCTCTCTCTCTCTCTCTCCTCTCTTTGCTCCTAAATGAATAAACAATATTTTTAAAGAAGATTATCCTGCCTTGGTCTCCACAGTTCTGGGACTCTAGATGTGCACCACCTTCGCTGTGTCTTGAAAGAAACAGCCTATGACTACTTAGGCCTTTTGTATATATGACCACTCCTCACAACACCCTTTGAAGTGGTTAGCATAAGGTTTACTTGACAAGTGAAGAAACTGATGCTTAAAAAATGGTTAAGTGGCTGCTCAAGGTCACATGGTTATGTGGTAGAACTGAGATTCAATCTAAATTCATCATCAAGTTCAATACCTAGTGAACTGACTATAGGCTGCTCTTGGAAAAACAGGAAAACAAAATGCAAAATGATGAAGTCCTGGGCTGTGGATATTCAGTGGTAGAGCACTTGCATAGCCTACACAAAGTCCTGAGTTCAATTACCAGCACTACAAACAAACAAAAAAAAAGTGTTTGATCTGGGCATGGTAGAATGTGCCTTTAATCCCAGCACCTGGGAGGCAGAGGTAGGAGGATCTCTATGAGTTTGAGGCCAGCCTGGAAATTACAGAATGAGTTCCAGGTCAGCCTGGGCTAAAGTAAGACTAGGGGAAAAAAAAGGAAGGAAGAAGGGAAGAAGAAGGAAGGGAAGAGAGAAGGGGAAAGGAAAGAGGGAAGGGGGGTATCATCCAGGTGTCCCCCACAAACAAATGAATATGCTCTGAGTGATTGATCCTCAGCTGATGGCATTTTGGGTTTTACAACCTCACTAGAGCTGTGTTGTTGGGGTGGGCTTATGGGGGTTATAAGCCAGCTTCCCCTTGCCAGTATTTGGCACACCTTCCTGCCACTGTTTGCAGTGCTGTGACAGAGGTGATGTCCACCCTCTGCTCATGCCATCGTTTTCCCTGCCAGGATAGAGTCTCCCCTTGAGTCCATAAGCCAAATAAACCCATACCTCCACAAGCCACTTTTGCTTGGGTTCTTTCTGCGCAGCAACTAGAAAGCTGACTGCAATAGAAGGGAAAAAGGAGGAAGGGAAGGGAGGGGAAAGAGAAGATACAGAACATCTTCAGCACTGTAGGAAGTCCTGGAAATTCTGTTTGCATTAAGCAATTTCATATAGGAACTTTGTATGGTGACCGAGGAGTTGAAAGGCCACAGGGGTTTACAGCAGCCCAGAGACTAACATCAGCAGGAAGCACCAGTCAAGTGCAGAGTCCAAAACCCACGGCCAAAGTTGGCCCCAAAACAGGCATCTTGTGTGAAAATGGGAGACAAGAATGAGAAGCAGCTCTTGCTGAATACATACCATGATATTAAAACCATCCTTCTACCTTCAATCTCTATCAGCACCTCCTAAGACTAAACCCAGACAAGAGCCAGGTCAAAAAGAAGCCTTGGAAATGAAGCTTATAGGGGTCGAATTTCTATTAAAATGGGCAGAAGCGGGTCTAGGGTAAACAGGCTCTTGCACATAAAGCCTATCGGCCTTGGTTCAGTTCCCCAGCACCCACGTAAAGCTGAATGCAGAAAGTAGGCACAAGTGTCTGGTGTTTGTTTCTCGCAGCAAGAGGCCTGGCGTATACACACACATGCACACAATTTTTAAAAATGTGCAAACTCTAAAAAGAGAATACAGCCTGAGGTTAAATAGGCTAAGACCTGTCCTCTTGGGCCAGGAGGGACAGAGTTAATCCAATTCATCACTTCCAAATCTGTAACACTGGGGTTTGGGTTTCAACATGTGACACATTCAGTTTATAAATAACAATAAACCTTTAAGGAGAAACAACCTATACATAGGCAACATTTGAAACATGTCCAGCCTCACTAGTAATTAAATATAAATTGGGAAATGTGGGAAAAGATATTAAAACAATGGTAATTAGTAATGTGAATCCCTAATACCATAAAGAATATGTCAATAATAAATACTCATACAGGAGAAAATTACTTTTCAAAGAAGTTGGACCAATTGTGCATTAGTCTCAATTTTCAAAGTTTGTAACTGGTAGATAAACTAAATGCATTTGTAGGAATATTCAAAATCTGGGGTGCATTAGAAACACAGATGTTCACAGCACCTTAATAATACTGAAAACAATAGAAGCAACCTTTCATGTTCACAGCAGATCAACACTTAAATAAACCAAGGTACACCCAACCACTTACTCAAAAATAATATTGCATACTTTATTGGTTGACACACTGATGGGTACTGGAAATAAGAAGAGTTAAAGGTAGTAATAGACTTATTTATAACCATTTAAATAATGTGTGTGAATTATTTCAACAAATTAGGACATGTTCATGGGCATGTTCAAAGTGAATCTAAAACAGAATGCACTTATATAAAACAAAAAAAATGCTAAAAGGCTACCAAGATGGATGACCTCTGAATGGTAAGTTTATTTTTGCTCCTTTTTGGCAGTTTTCCTTCAGAGCTATTAACACAAACATCTAAGAATGAAATCCTGACACATTGTGCTGCATTACCTGTTACAATAATAAACCGCATTATTGGGATCCAGTTCTATTGCCTGTGTGTAACACTCCACGGCTGCTGCATAATTTTCTTCTTTCATGTGGTTGTTACCTAAAATCAAATAATTGACATGGATAGTAAGTGTAATGTATGAAAATAATGTAAAGTCTGACCAATACATCTTAATCATATGAACAATAGCCTCTCTAGCCAGTCATGGTGGCGCACGTCTATCATCCCAGCACTCAGGAGGCAGAGGTAGAAGATGGCTGTGAGTTCAAGGTCAGTCTGAAACTACATAGTGAATTCCAGGTCATCCTGGACTACAGTAAGACCCTACCTTGAAAAAAAAATTAGAAATAACAATTATATACAGGTCAGACAATACTTTTCAGTCACACTGAAGGTCAATTTCATCTTGTACTACAGAATTGATATTCCTTAGCTTGAGGATGTGTGGAGCATTTTAATAATGTGAAGTCTTAGAGATTGTTTATTGCCAGGCATGGTGGCACACGTCTTTAATCTCACCACTTGGGAGGCAGAGGTAGGAGGATCACCGTGAGTTTGAGGCCACCCTGAGCCTACATAGTGAATTCCAGGTCAGCCTGGGCTAGAGTGAGACCCTACATTGAAAAAACAAAACAAAAAAAGAAATTAATGTTTGTCAATCTTATAAATTCTTGTGTGAGCAAAGCAACCTTTATGACTATTGTGATGGTTTTATCCAGATGTCCTCCACAATCATATGTGCGCTAAATGCTTAATCCCTAGCTGATGGCAGTTTTGGAATTGGTATGTTGTTGGGGGCGGGCTTATGGGTGCTTTGAGCCAGCTCCCCCTTGCCAGTGTTTGGCACACCTTCTGCTGCTGTTTGCAGTGCTGTGGTGGAGATGATGCTCACCCTCTGCTCAAGCCATCGTTTTCCCTGCCATGAGGGAGCTTCCCCTGGAGTTTGTAAGCCAAAATAAACCCTTTCCTCCCCAAACCTGCCTTTGGTTGAGTTCTTTGTTGCAGCAATGAGAAAGCTGACTACCACTATCTTGTGGCAAACAATCTCTTCTACCCTTCCTCATCTCCTCACTCTGCTCCCACTTGAGCTTCCCTGCCGCCTCCTCCCCAGGGGCCTTCTCAAACTGGACCTGGTCTCCCCCTCCACCCTGTCCAGTCACACACTCTGAACAGCCACATGAGGAAGGCTGCTATAAGCTGGTGAGACCAATCACGCTAATATGCTCTTGGCAGATATAGTATTTTATGCCCTGTCCTTTGTAGAAGGAATATGATCTTTTTAAAGGGGATTCTAGGAGATTAGCTTCTGGAAAGATAGGCTTTCAGATGCCATGGCTAGCTTACACAGAACTAATTTTCAGGAAGGGCATCTGTACATACATCTGGCAATAATTTAACTAGGCTAATGACATGTTAGCAAAGAAGGCATTTCCTGTGATCGTCTCTGCCATTCCATGAAGTGAGGGGTGCAACTTGCCCAGTGGACTAGTAAGAACCAGCGCTTGGAACTGAAAACATTTAAGCAACTTATGTCTCAGAGCTTGTATGATTCCTCCCAGCTTTCTGGTTTGTTTGTTTTCCTTTTCGAGGCAGGGTCTCACTCCAGTGCAGGCTGACCTGAAACTCACTTTGAAGCCCAAGCTGGCCTCAATCTCACAGTGATCCTCCTATCTCATCCTCCCAAGTGCTGGGATGAAAGACGTGCACCACCACACCCTGCTCCAGGCTTTTGTTCTTAACAGCCGCTTAATGGAAAAGTGAGGTGTAAACTTTCAGGAAACAGAAACAGAAGACTAAAGGAAAGACAGACATACAAGCTCCCAGAATCAAACAAAAGCTACTGTAAGTCAGGATTCAGAAATGAATATAAAGAGTAATAGGTATATTTCCTTTAAGAGTGACAAAATTTTCAATCATTGATTTGGTGATGGCTGCACACCTGTGAATGCTACAAACCAATGCGTGCACATTTGTAGGTTGTAAAGGAGTTTTTGCATGTGTGTATATGTGTGTATGTACATGTGTCTATGTGTGTTTGTACATGTGTGGATGCATATGTGGGTGTGGGTGCACAAGCATTTGTGTACACAGGCATGTGAAGGCCAGAGGTCAACACTGGAGTTCCTCCATTGTTCTCCACCTTACTCTGAGACTCACCTTAGCCCAGGAGGAACTCTTATGGTATGTGGATTATATTTTAAGAAATCTGGTTTTCAATTTTAAGAAAATTTACATCTGCTCCCCCCAAAAAAGACATGAATATAAAACTTTCTAAGAAAGCTAAAAGGATAACAGATTTTTTTAAATGGTTAAAAAAAAGTTAACTACATTAGCCTGGAGTACTTTAACTTCTGGGTTATTGAGATTTTGTTGTGTTGCTAGGGCACACTTTGTCTTGGAGTGGCAGTTTGTAATCATCATCATCATCATGCCTTTAGTGTGTCTTTTCCAGTAAACTACATTAAATAAGTGGATACTGTAATATATGCATACCACAAATATATATACATAATGTAAGTTATAATAATGTAAGTTAATGATTGAAAAGCTTCAAGTTACAAAACAATACACAAAAAATTCTGAACACAGATTTGTGAAGGATATAAATATAGTAATGAAGCATTTGTATAGCACTTTATAATTACATTATATAAGTCCGTGTTTTGGTGACCTGTCAGGAAATGACAGCCAGGAATCATTCCTGGTTTGTTCTGATCTTACTACAGCTTTTCAGAAGCAATGCACATGAAACATCTGAAAGCAATGTTCCAAGAATATTCTAGCATAGTCAGCCTTGAATAACCCCATGCTTCACAATCTACCATTTGTTCTCACATAAATAACAAAACCTAAATAAAATGCCAGTCACCTTAACTACCTGTAGCGTGACTGACATCTGGCAGATCTTGGTGGAAATAACAAATAAAAGCTCTTGACTAAAGGTGAAAGCAGTAAGTAGTTCAGACGAGTCTTACCCTAAGTCTCTCCTAGCCCTCATTATGTTACAAACAAAACAAAAAACTCCACAGGGAATACACTCTCCCAAAGTTCTGCCAGAGGGGAGTAACATCAGGAACAAAAATAAATTATAATTTGCCATTTCCTCAACACCCTCACTAGAACAAGCAAGCAGCTCAAGCAAAATGCCAGTCAAGGCTATATCACATCACAGGACAAAAACCTGAGTGGGGCTGGAGACTTCAGATGAAACCTCTCCATTTAGAAACCAATGCATGAAAAATACATTCGTACCTGAAGAGCTAATATCCAAATACTTTAGAGAATAGTACTCAAGTGAAATGGGAACCTGGTGTTGCATTTATTACACATGTAGTTTATGAAATCTAAGGTTTTAAGGGACTATGGTTATGTCATTTTTAGAGCAAACACAAAACTGAAAATAGAGACAAATGTGCTTGAAACAGCAGTTTATAGTGTAACCCTAAGGAGACAACCACAAAGTAATGAAAAGAAATGTAAACAAACACATTGAAGATGAATAATGCTTTGGTATTCAGTAATTAGAAAACTGTATGTAGTAATCAAATGTATTAGCTAATAAGACAAGTGGCATAAGCATTATTAACTTTCAAAGAACTAGAAAGCATCCTGGATACATGAACATTAAAATAACGTTTAAAATTAGTTTCTTTTTTTTTTTTTTTGACTAAGCATAAAGAAGAATTTGGGTCAAAGAACATGCAGTTATAAGTAAATGTTCTTATTCTTGAATTTTTAACTAATTAAGTTGTATATGTACAAAGGGCCTCCAGCCACTGCAAATGAACTGCAGACACGTGCCACTTTTTGCATCTGACTTTATGTGGGTTCTGGAGATTTGAACCCAGGCTGGAAGGCTTTGCAAGCAATTGCCTATAACCACTCTCCATCCCATTAAACATCCTTTGAGTTATTTGTTCAGCAAGGTTAATGAAAGATTGGCTTGCCAGGCATCTTCTGCACACAGCCATTCTATCCTCAGGCTCCTTACCCACCACATCTGTGTCTGCTTCCCAAGTGCCCTGTGGGTATATGACAATCCAGCACTGGCAACGTCAATCAGAATCGAATCAATTTACTGTCTCAAGAGCTTCAGAAAGTAACTTCTGATGCAATATGTACCTTCATCTTTTAGTTGATCAGCTTTCCCCACATCTTCAGGTAAAGACTTGGAGAGGGGCAGAATGTCATTCTGAAATTGAATAAGTTAATGTGCTTCAATATAGCTCACATAGTCAACCCAGAACCATAAAGAGTACTAAATTACCCACATTTCAATAACTCATCGGGTACCTGATCTCACAAAATGTAATACCTAAACAAGTGCTAACAAGATATGAGAAAATGCCTTCACATACTTTTATTAGAAGTATGATCTGTTCAGCCGGGCGTGGTGGTGCATGCCTTTAATCCCAGCACTTGGGAGGCAGAGGTAGGAGGATCACCATGAGTTCGAGGCCACCCTGAGACTACATAGTGAATTCCAGGTCAGCCTGGGCTAGAGTGAGACCCTACCTTGAAAAACAAAACAAACAAACAAAAAAAGTATGATCTGTTCAGCTTTTCTAGATAATAGCAGACAACTGTGAATTGAGTTCCTTCATGCTAGGGATTGAATCAAGGGTTCATGCATGCTACGCAGGAGCTCTACCACTGATTGACAACCCCAGTCCTTTTTTTGTAAAGATCTAGAACTTGCTCTGTTGCCCAGGCCTCAAACTTGTGATTTTCCTGTGACAGCCTCACAAATGACTGAGATTACAGACCTGCTATCAAACCCAGATAAAAAAAATTTCTTTTTCAGTTTGTTCTTTCCATACCTACTTCATGAGCCTAAAATGCAATGTGTATATATAAGTGGGAATCTTTTAAGGGAAAACATTTACTATTCTATCTAAGGCATATACTGAGTCAAATAACAGCATTAAAAAAAGGCATTTTATACCATAATCACTAAAGACATATATCATATACGCATGTAGCTTTAAATCCAAAGACTGGAAAGGTATTATAAATAATTAACACTACTATTTGGAGGAAAACTTTCAGTCTCTCTCTTTTTTCTTTTTCTTTTTTTTTTTTTTTTTTTTTTTGGTTTTTTGAGGTAGGGTCTCACTCTAGCCCAGGCTGACCTGGAATTCACTCTGTAGTCTCAGGCTGGCCTCGAACTCATGGCGATCCTCCTACCTCTGCCTCCCGAGTGCTGGGATTAAAGGCGCGCGCCACCACGCCTGGCTTCAGTCTCTTTTTATATCTCTATATATTGTGCACATGTTTTAAACAATTAGCATATATTAATTTTATTAAAGAATGAAAAACAACATGAAATTCTTCACCAAAGATCATCCTCAAATTTCTTTTATATTAAGATTCAAAGCAAAGAAACTTTGGAAAACTAAAATTTAAAATTCAGAAATATTTTGAGTGGTAATGGAAACATAGCATATGTTTCCATTTTTGAAGACCTTTTTAAAAGTATATTGCTTTTAAACTAGACTCCAAAGTTCAAAATGTCTATAATTTTGAAAAAAATGTATAATTTAGAGCTGCTATGCCTATGTGCTACACTTAAAATATGTCTTCTATTACCTTGGTCTCAACTAAAGTTTCAGTGAAATTAATACATTGAACATGGCAAATATACTTTGGTAATTAGAAATAAATGTTCACAAGTGCAAAATCACTGACAAAGAACTTTGGTTTTGTCCTTTAAAAAAATCTCTAGTCATAAAAATTGGACCAAAAAATGTCAGGCTAGAGAGATGGCTCAGTAGTTATAGGTGCTTGCTTACAAAACCTGACAGTCCAATATAATTCCTCAATAACCACATAAAGCCAGATGCACAAAGTGGCACATGCATCTGGAGTTGGTTTGCAGATAAAATGCCTTGGTGTACCCGTTCCTTCCTCTCTCTCTCTCTTTCTCTCTAACACACACTCTTTTTTCTCTGCCTCTTTGAAAATAAATAAAAATATTTTAAAACTTTAAAAATATGCAAATAAAACAAACTTTAAAAAAATAGAAAAAAAGTGGAGACTTGATAAGTAGAGGTCACAACTTAAAACTACAGTTCTATGACATACTTCCTTTTGTTCTAAGTACTTGCTTTCAGGATTTCTTATATTTTAAATCTTCCAACAAGCATAGGCAGTTCATAAGTTTAAAAAAAAACTAAATATTTTAGGTCAGAAAAAATGGCATATTAAAGTGGATTATAATTTATTCTCGCTTCCAAATCCTTAACTTTTTAAGTGAAATTGCTAGTTTTATGCACTGAAAACAAATGTCCATATTCACTAAATCTAAGCAGTTTATAATGTGGTGCGTGTCTTATAGTTTAAATAAAGAGAATCTGTATAAAATTAATTGGGGGGGGGGACACAAAAGCAGTATGCTAAAATTAAAGTGACCAAAAGAATATCCAAGTACACTTGGTGGGATAAATAGCCTTTTTAAAACTTTTTATTGATAGCATCTATAATTATAAACAATAAACATGATAATTCCCTCCCCATTCCTCACCTTCCCCCTTTCAAGTCCACCCTCCATCACAAGACAAACAACCTCTTTTTCTAACAATCTTCATGCTGTTTCAGACAAGTTTTGGATTTTCTCTGCCATTCTCTGTTAATAAACACACACAGAGTAAAGACAAAGCTGTGTGAGATGGAAAACTAAAAGATGGTAATACCTTAACGACACTCCTGCAGATTCAACAGGGAGACAATCAACTATATTTTACAAATAGTATGTAATACTTTTCTTAAAGTTAAATGCAATCAGGGCACCACAGCAAAGGTAGAAAAGAGCACTGTGTAAATAGAGTGTGTCAATGGCGCTTCCAGAAGGACATATAATGGTGATACTAACAATAGTAATAAAGCAGCCATTTCAAGACTAAGTGGATGGTGACAGTAGCTAATAGAGCAAGCAGTCGGCAGAGTGCTTACCTGGCATGCACAAAACCCTGGGCATGGTAATATACACCCGTAATCTCATATGGAAGTTTGAGGATCAGAAGTACAAGGTAATCCTACATAGCAAGTTCAAAACCATCCTGATCTACATGAAACCCTATTTCAAAAAAAGGGGTGTGAGAGGAGGGGAGGCTGGGGAGATGGCTCAATGGATAAAGCAATTGCTACACAAGCATGATGAGCTGAGCTCAGACACCCAGAACCCACATAAAGCCAGAAACAGTAGTGAAAGCATCTGTCGTCTCAGCAACCCTATGGTGAGATGGGAGACAGAGACAGCATCCCAGAAGCTCCAAAGCCAGTTTGCCTGGCATACACAGAGGTGAACAAGAGACCCTGTCTCAAACAAGGGCAAAGGCAAAGACAGACACCTGAGGTGGCGCTCTGCCTCCACACACATGCCATAGCACATATATGTCTATACTGACACGCGCAAACACACATGTACATCATACGTACAAAAAAAATTAAAAAGGACAAACAAATCCAAATGCTGTCTGAAGCACAGACCTCAGGAACCGGAGAGTAAAGCTCTGCTGCAGTCCCGGTTCCCCAGGTCCATGAAGCACGCTTTCACAAGCTATGACAATGAAAATACCATAAACCATCTCAATCAAAGGGAACAAAAAGGGAAGGACAGACAATCAGGCCACTAAATCTGTCCACTTTGCCATCTAAGTAGGGCTCCCCAGTTTGGAAAGGTAACTTGCCTTATGCTCTTCCGAACATAAAAGGAGTCGTTTACTGCCAAAACACCATCTGCACTGCAAGTATTCAAAGAACCTCTTCCCAACAAGTTCTAGGAACAGATCCTGGAGGACCTAGTTCAATGTGCTACTGCTGGCAAGGTCCAATCAAAGCTGAAGTTTACACCTCACGTGTCAGCTTCACTCCTGAATTCTTACTTACTAAAGCTCAAGGGCAGAGCTAGAGAAACAGCACTGTTCACAGTTCATGAGGCACTGAAATGCAAAGACAAGGGGCACCAGAGCCTCTAGCCACAGCAAATGAACTCTGGACACACGCACCATTTTGTGTGTCTGGCTTTACGTGAGTCCTGGGGAATCAAACCTGGGCCATCAGGATTTGCAAGCAAGCACTTTTAACCCTTTAACCCCTGGGCCATCTCTCCAGTCACCAAGTCTTAGTATTTCACATTGATCCTGAAACTACCTGTTTCACGGTCTTATAAATAACCAAATTTGAAGAAATCTGCTTCAGAAAGAGTTCAAAACCAGATGGATTGATTTCAGTATGATTGCCTTCTAGATATTAAACTTGTGTTTCCAACCTGTAGTCCATGTTTTAAAAAAAATATTTTATTTATTCATTTTCAAGCAGAGATACAGGAGAGAGAGAGAAAGAGAGAGAGAGAGAGAGAGAGAGAGAGAGAGAGAGAGAGAGAGAGAGAGCGCACCAGGGCCATCACCTTGTGGGTCTGGCTTATGTGGGTACTGGGGAATTGAACCCTGGGCCTTAGGCACTAGAGGCAAGTGCCTTAACTGCTGAGCCATCTCTCCAGCCCTGTAGTCCATGTTTTAAGGGAACATTAATTATATGTCAGAAACCTAAAAATAAACTGTAAAGGACTTCAAAGTTGACAAAGATCTATCATTAAATACAAAAGGTGAGGCATGGCTAGTGGGTAAGAGTGATGGTTGTGCAAACATGAGGACCTGAGGTCAAACTCCACCACCCGCAGGAAAAACAAACAAACAAACAAACAACCTGGAATGGCCATGCATGCCTGTAACCACAGAACTGAGGCATGCAGAAATAGGAGACTTGCTGGGGAACCCTGTTAGCCAGTCTAAACTGAAAAACTGCAGTCCCCAAGTTCAGTGAGAGAGGCTGTCACAAGGAAATAATGTGGAAGGACAACAGATGAGGACACTCAATGTCTTCTACTGGACTCCACGTGTGTGTTCACAGGAAATGTTCATTTGCAAACACACGTGTATACAGCACACACACACACACATACACACACACACATACACACACACACCACATACTATACACACAAAAATACAAAAAGCAAAAGGATGAGAATAGCTACTTATCTAAAAACTAAAGTACATAAAATGACATTTTTAGAACCCCATTTTTATCCACAAAATCTCTTTTACCTAGGAAGAAATTAATTACCTGTACACTTATCCCCTCAACTCTTAAGAATCCAAGATAAAATCGTAGACATACTTACGACACTAATGAGGAAACTGTCAACATACCTTACAGATGGAATTTGTGAACATTTCCGTCAGAGGCTGTGAAACTGCCAGATGTGTATCTTCTGGGCTGATCTTAAAAACTGTCTCCAAGCACTGAATTGCAACTTGAAATAAATTTTGAAAGTGAAAAAAATTAGCAACATAAAAACGGAACTTTTTTTTTCCTGAGAGAAATGTAGTGCATGTAAATCAGTATTCACAATCCAAGAACACAGGGAAATCTCTTGGTTTAGCTGCATAGAGATTTCTGTTCATGGACCAGCTATGAAGACAGTGGTAGTTCACTCATCACTAAAAGATAAATGTTAGCTAGAATACAGCTTTGAATATACACACTACCTCATATTCTTATTGATGACTACCAGAAAGAGAAGCATGAACAACTTACTCCCCAGTACCAATATCTAATTAGCCACCACTGCTATAGGGTTTTGATAAGCTTAAGATATATCTTTTAAATGTGCCACACAGACTTTTCAATCTGATTTTTAAAAAAAGTAAGAGGAGCATAGAGCCTGATACAAAGGAAGCACTAAATATAAATCTTGGGATAACTATATGAAAATAGGTCTGATCCTAAGTATTCATTCGTGCATACATATTTACAAAGTGTTGACTGTGTAGCATGTTGTTCTAAGCTGGTAAAGAAACAACAATAAGACTAACAGAAAACAAATCACTGTCCATATGATAGTTTATATTTAATAGGAAGAAGACAATATTCCAAGTAAAATATATAGCATACTAAATGGTGACATCTATTTTTAGTGTAGGACAAGAGAACTGGTTGGTACAGAAAAGGTACAAGGATACAGACTAGATGAGACATGGTGAGAGATTATATAAGAATCAAAAAGTCTGTCTGCATGTGGCGAGGCTGTTTTTTAAAGAGTTAGACTGTGCAACTGGCAAGTGGAAGGCCTGTGTGGATTTAGTGTTAGAAATAAGCATAACTGTATTTGTGTTTAGAACTAAAAGTCTGGTAGGGATGTTGAGAATGGGTTTGAGGGAAACAGACCAGGTGGATTCCTAATCAAACTATATAGACAAAGGAGAAGCAGGAGCCATTTAGCACATATTTCATTCCTTTGAGGGGATGACACTGGTTCCTAATCTGACGGTGAACTAGTTTAAAAGGGACTAAGCATGTAGCCAAAATGTCCAGTGTCCCTCTAAACAATATAGAACAGAATTATGTATATTCTGTGGACTTTTAAAGGATACATATTATTTGCAGTCTTGACACAATTATTTGTCACAAGAGAAGTACTCTTATTTTCACTAGTCACAGAAAAATTCTTCTTAGAAAAGATGACAAAAAGTCCACTAAGTTTTCAGTGACTTAAAGTCAAAGTACCTTTTAAGTAAAATACCCATATATACCTTCTTTTCCCTTTCTATTCTTTTATATTTTCATTTGGGGGGGGGTTGCTGGATCTTTCTAAGTGCTATGTTGTGTAAGCTGTTCTAGAACTACCGGGCTCACAGGGTGGGAGGGAATATCCAGAGGCATTGTCTCCCCCTGACAACCTCATGGACTGCTGCTCTCACATCTCATAACCCACAACCCCATGGTGAATACCAGCAACCCCACTGAGGAGGGCCCTCAGGGAATGGGATCAGGAAGGAGGGAAATGATGGTTCCAACTCTTGATTTGTCCATATAAAGTTTTTACTTAATAATAATAATAATAATAACTACTGGGCTCAAGTAATCCTTCAGCGTCTCAAGGCCTGAGACCATAACAATATGGCCTGTCCATTTCTATTCCCACCAACAGAGGATGTGTACTTTAAATATTGCTCTCATTGCCACAATGGCAGTGTTTTTACAACAACAACAATAATAATAATTAATACACGTGCATTTATTTATCCTTGGGTAGCCTCCCTCCTGGATAAGACTGATCCTTCATTTCCCTTACTGTGGCACATACTTTGTTTATTTCTATTATTGTACTATTATTGCACTCTATAATATACAGCTTTAAGTATATGTCTCTTGTATTAGACTGTTTCCTTGAAGACAGGACCTTTAATCTTAATCTTGTTTCAAATTCAACAATCTGGCAAGCAGTAGGTGATCAATAAACAATCTATTGGCTTCTTTGTAGGTGAAGTCATATGTTAATTTCCAAGGAAATAAATCGATCTGGGGGAGAGTACTTCTATTCCGCATCACTATTTCCACTCCTTTCTACAATCCAATTGGTTCAGTTTCACAAAAGATCAAGGGGGGGGGGGCTGGAGAGATGGCTCAGCAGTTAAGGCACTTGCCTGCAAAGCCTAACCACCCAGTACCCATGAAAAGCCAGATGCACAAGTTCCGTTGCAGCGGCTAGAAGCCCTGGCATATTCCCTTCCCTCTACCTTTCTCTCTCCTTGGAAATGAATAAATAAATGAATTTTTTTAATTTTCTAAAAGATCAAGAGAACTAAATCAAGCTAATAACTATAATCAGAATATACAACCTAAGAGCTAAACAGAGACACTGACTTTCTGACAGACAAACTGGATGGAAAGAGTCTGATGCAAGGCACCCAGCAGACTTGGAAACTAAGCTAAGTGACATGACACGGATAAAGGAAGTCAATTCACCAATTCAACAAATATATGTGGAGCACCTATCATATGTCAGGCAATTGCCTAGGTAGCTATGATGTGTCATGTCGGTGAATCAAACCCAAGAGCCTTGACCTCTTGAACTCATGTCCTTGAAGAAGAGGACTACAGAGCATCAACAAGGGTAAGAAGGATGTTGGGTGGGAGCTGAGCAGGGACACAGACTGGAGATTTAACAGAGTTCACAGGAAGGCCTCCTTGAGGAAAGCAAGTTAGCAAAGACGGTAGGTAGACAAAAGATCAGAGGTTCAAATCATACAGACCCTCTATGCAATGACTAAGTAATATGAGGCATTGTGGCAAACACCTGAGTAAAGAAACGGCAGGCAGGTCATACACTTAATAGAGCAGTGGTGTGTTTTTTTAGTCCATGGGCCAAGAATACAGACAGACAGATCAGTTACAGGCTACCACAGTAAATGAGCAGGAAACACTACTAACCAGGGGTGGTACCAGTAGACAGTGGAGGTGATAAGAGGTGGACTCCAGATTTATTTTGTGTTTTTGTTTCGTGTGTGTGTGTGTGTGTGTGTGTGTGTGTGTGTGTGTGTGTTATTGGAAATTGAATCCAGGGCCATGTGCATGCCAGGTCTCACTGAGCCACAGCTCCAGCCCCTGACTTAAAATGAATTTTTTTTTTTTTTTTGGTTTTTCGAGATAGGGTCTCACTCTAGTCCAGGCTGACCTGGAATTCACTATGTAGTCTCAGGGTGGCCTTGAACTCATGGCAATCCTCCTACCTCTGCCTCCTGAGTGCTGGGATTAAAGACGTGCTCCACCACGCCTGGCTCTTAAAATGAATTTTGAAAGTAGAGATTTTTGAAAGCAAAGGGAACTGGATTTATTGAACACTTAGACGCAGATTATGAGAAAAACAGGAGTTCTGAACAACACCCTGGTTTTTGGCATAAGCAAAAGAAAAGCTAGAGTTGCTATGCCTGAGATAGGGAAGTTGTGGAGAGAACAGATTTTTGGTGGGAGGATCAAGAGCTCAGTTTTGGCAATGTTAACTTTGAAATGCCTACTAGACATGCAAGTAAAGACCTGTGTTAGGCAGCTGGATATACAAGTCTGGCATTCAGAAGAAATGGGCTGAGGGTATAAATTAGAGAACTGTCCGCATATAAATTCAGGGTATTTGACACCAGAAAACTCAGTAATGTCACTAAAGAAATAAGTGTAGGATGGCTGGGGAGATGGCTCAGTGGTTAAAGGTGCTTGTTTGCAAAGCTTTCTGGTCCTGGTTTGATTCCCCAGTACCCACATGAAGCCAGATGCAAAGTGGCACGTGTATTTGGAGTTTGTTTACAATGGCAAGAGGCCTTGGCACACCCGTACAACTCTATCTCACTGTTTCTCTCTCTGTCTCTCTCCCTCTTTCTTTCTTTTCTTTTGTTTCTTTTTGATTTTTCAAGGTAAAGCCTAGCCCAGGCTGACCTGGAATTCACTATGTAATCTCAGGCTGGCCTCGAACTCACAACATTCCTCCTACCTCTGCCTCCTGTGTGCTGGGATTAAAGGCACGCACCATCACACTCGGGCTGTCTTCAAATAAATAATTTTTTAAAAATATTTCTGAAAAAGAAATAAGTGTAGATAATGACAAGAAGATACTGAAGCCACGAATCCTGGGCGTGGGAGGTCAGAAAACAAAGCAGAATCAGCACAGAAGAGAAAGAACAAACAATGGGATGAGAAGACAACCAAGCAATCAGGAGGTAGCTCAGAAGATGAAGAAAGTAGATGGACAGGAAACAAAGCTCATCAACTTGACTAATGGCAGTTAATAAATCAGAATAAGACTGAGAACTAACCACTGAACTAAAACTATGCAGAGATCACTAAAGCCCTGGATGAGAGCAGTATGGATGGAGAGAAGGGGGCAAAGGCCAAGCCTGAGTGGTTCTGAGAAAGAAAAGAATGGCTTAGTCAGTGAAGTACTTGCCATGCAAGCAATGAGGACACAAGTCCAATCAGCCCACACATAAGCAGCCGAGCATGGCCACACTTGTCTGGCTGAAAGGGGTGGAGTCAACAGAATTTTTGGGGAGGGGGGAGGTCTCTTGTCAGCCAGTCTGACTGAAAAACAGCAGCTCTGGGTTCAACGAAGCATTCCAAAGCAGGAAAGCAATCCTTTCCAGTGACAGAGAAGGACACGTGAGCTGGCATCCACAGAGGCTGCATGGGGCACACACATCTGCACACATCTGCATATACTATACACAAATACACACCATGTAAATAAATAATAAACAAGCCACCTAGGAGAACAAAAGAATGAATGAATGTGGAACACATACTGTGATCACCTGGTGGCATTAAATGTTCGATTGAGGTTCACAGTCATGAATTCAAACAGGACTAGTCAGCCAAGTTGTGTTTTGCTCCATTAATATACAGTCACACAGATGTAGGCACAGAGTAAACAGAATGTAAGATTTATGCAAGGCTGGGTTTCTCAAGAAAGGGAAAGACATATGAGAAATTATTATAATGGCCAACTATGGAATTAATATGGATAATAAAGAGGTGGAAGCTGATGTGGTGTGCATACCTTTAAACCCAGCACTCAAGAGGCAGAGATAGAAGAATTTCTCTGAGTTCAAGGCCACCTGGGACTACATAGTGAATTCCAGTTCAGCCTGGGCTAGAGTGAGATCCTACCTTAATAAAATAAATAAATGAAAGGAGGTGGTACTGGTGAGTTCAGAGAATGGTTAGGGTAGGGATGAGAGAGAGAGAGAGAGAGAGAGAGAGAGAGAGAGAGAGAGAGAGAAAGAGAGAGAGAGTGCTAAAAGACAGTCAGTAGTGTTCAGGAAGAAAAATATTTAAGGTAAGAGTTTGAGGGAGAAACACAATTTTGGTAACGATAAGGTCTAGGGAAGGGCTTCTTAATCTCATCATACTGACATTTTAGATCTGATAGCATACCTTGTTGTCAAGGCCTGTCCTGTGTATTGCAGAATGATTATTACCATCCTGGCCTCTACCCACAGATGCCACTAAGACCAGCCTCCAAGCTCTGAGAATCAAAAACGTTTCCAGATTTTGCAAAATCACCCAAATTCAGATTCACTAACAGGAGATATTCAGGTGGTTGAGATCACTGGAGGAGAAAAGACCAAGACCAAGGGCAGAGAGCAGGAGAAATGAGGAATCACAAAGAAGTATACTGGAGCCGTGGAGAGCTAAGACAGGAGTAGTGCTTGCAAGAGTGACGGTGAAGAGAAACCACAGCAGTCAGATGTCATAGATGACAACAATTAAGAGCAGTGGGTGACAGAGCTGATAACAAGACTCAAAGCTGATGGCACACCAGCTTCTCAATGCTGGTAAATCTGGTGCTAGAGCTACAGAGCCTTTCTAAGTCTTTTTTAAATGTCTAGAAGGTGGGCAGACACCTCCACATGATCCCATGCTCAATTAAATTAGACTCATGGAGTCAAAAATAGAGGTCAGTCACAAACAATTGGCACCATTTCTGGTTCCATATATAACAAACAGCTGAAGGCACATATTTTTGGCTGAATACCATCCTAAAAATAGGACATAACATCTTGGTTTTTAAAATACTGTTGATTTTTCTTCCTGGCTCATAAAATATCGTACTGCCTTTGACTAGAACAGAAATATCTTTATTAAAGGAATGCATTCATCTGTTTGCTATTGAGCAATCACAACCAATACCTTCCCTAGATAACCAATCACATTTATCATCACACAGTGTGACCATCAAAAACCAAAAGACCTTCAGATGAAATGAACTGATCTGCAATGTTCCCCATTGGAGGCCATCACCTGCTCCTTTTACTGCCACTTGGAAAAATACCATCTCACCAGACTGCAAGCAAACTTGGAGCAAATACCCCATGTTCATCCCCATCTCTTTAAAGCAAGACAAGGAAAGTACTTGAAATTAACTGATGTGTCTCCTCTATATGACAAGGTCCAAGATGGGAAATTCAAACCGTGCTGTTATTTATGATGTTCTCCCAAATGTACTGTCAGCACAATAATTAAGTCTGTAGACCACAAATAAGCTAGGCTCACTGAACTTCTAGAAGCCCATCTGCAGAATTCGATCTTCTTATGGTTACACTGAATTTAAATTTCATAATGCATAAACATGAAGCACAAAGATGGTGTCAAGGAAGCACATGATACTTATCATCCAGTCCTGCTCAGTTCTACATAAATTCGGTAATCTAAATTCAATATTTAAAGCTCACACAGAACAAGGATGAAATGCTCTCATCCTAAGTCCCAAGATAGCACTTGTCAGAGCCCACCAATAGTATAATTATTTAGACCTTCACGTAGTACCATCACAATGACTAAGGTATTTTCTTTGCTATTATTAAAAAGAGAAAACAAGATCTTTATAGAGTATTAACCAAGATTTAAATCTCGGCTTTGTTACATATTAACCGTGATTCAAAACAGTTGGTTTCATTTTCTCATCTGTTCAATGGGAATGATACTAAGTTAGTTGTGAAGAAAATTTCCCTATAACATGAATAACAACCATATAATAATTTGACAATAGTTTTTCAACCAATGAACAATAATTCTCCTATTTTATTGTCCATAAAAACAAAACCAACTTCAGGGAACAGAAATTGTATCCAGTTAAGTCTCTCTCAACAAAATATTCTACTTTTGTTATAAAATGTCCTAAACTTGGGATTGTAACTGTTTTCATCTGTCTTTATAATTACAATGCAAATGATCACAAAGAACAGATGCTTACCTTCCAAACTTTCTTGCTCATCCGAAGTATAAGCCTCCATCTGACTTTGTTCCCTTAGGAAACGAATTACTGCATAGACCAGGCGCTTGATGGATGACATGGTTGAAGCTCAACTCCTTGATATGAAAAGGAAAACCCTGAGCTCAGTTAAAGAACCAGCCAAGAAAGTTATAAATATCAGAAAAGTAAAGACAAAATCTTGGTCTTTTTTTTTTTTTCTTTTTCAAGACCTTAAGAGAGCAACATAGGGCATTATTAAGGTAAAGCACTACAGGTTTATTTAAACTGGTAATATTAATCTTTACCAAATCTTGCATCAGTAAAAATCCATTTTTTCAAAACATATATAGAATAAACTTAGAGTCTCACTATATCCTAACAGTGTATATGATACAGAGACAGAAAAGGAGTACAGAATACACATAGAAATCCTCCAAAAGGCCTCAATACTAAGTTGAAGAGTTCTTACTGCTGACTCAGAAGATGAGCACTGTGAGCATCTCCCTTGATTTCAATACGTTCAAAAGGGGGGTGGGGAATTAATAAATTACACTCCACCTGCTCGTGTAGGTTGTTATTTGTTGAGGAAACGCACTCAGCAAAGGTTGGTGATTCCTTGAGCGTCACTGTCGACAAATGGCACTTCTAGTCAATGGACACAGTCGGGGATATCATTACCTAAAACCGATGGATACTTCAGATGGACCTGGGCTCCTGCAGTAGCTGGCTCTCGTGGACAAGCTGACAGCTCCTGACCGTGCGTTCACATGGACACTCTGGCATCCTAACAGTGGCGCAGGGCCAGCCAGCCGGCATTAATGGCTTATATCCACTAAATCCTAAGGACGATCTGCTCCCCAGATTGCCCGATCCAAAGCCAGGGTGTGGCTGATACCCGGCCACCAGGATGTTTATTGGTAATGCACTTCTTTTTAACGGCCAGAGAGGTTATGACACACACTAAATAAGGCCCCAGGGAAGAAGGTGAAGACAGAATGGGGGGAGGGGCGCAGAGGGAATGGAGATGCCCAGCCTCCTCCAGGCTTCTCCTCCTCCCACCTCTCCTCCCTGCACCTCTCCATGCCACCCCAAGCCTCCTCCCTCGCCGGGATACCCGGGCCTCAGCCCAGATGGGGTTTGCAGCGTGTGCCCTGTGCAGGCCTCAGCTCGAGGCTGCAGGAGGCGAATGCACCCTCTCCTGCTTCGCAGAAGCCCCCTACCTGACTGACAGCAGGATGCGCTACGGCTGCCGCGGGGCGTCGCGAAGTGGGGGGGTCCTCCTGCACCCTAGGTCCTTCAGGGCCCGAGAGTGTGTAGGGTTCTCAGGATGGACACGGTCGCCCAAACTTCTCTGGCTCCCACGCCGCCGCCCCCTCGGCCCCACCAAGCGGGGATCTGGAAGGCTGGGTTTCCATGGACCCGCTCCTAGGGGCGGAGCCAAATGAAGAGGCGGGACTAGGGAGGGCGGGACATAGTTCGGGTCGGGGCGGAGCCGGAAGTCAGGCGGGGCTAAAGACGGAACAGGGGTGTGGCTAGAGAGGGCGGTGCTAAAGAACAGGTTGGGCGTGATTGGAGGGAGGGGCGGGGCTCGCGGCGCCGGCGTGGGGCTGCCGCACGTGGGAGGGCGCTGGCAGGGCCGGTCACCCGCGCGGTTACAGGCGCTGTCCGTCCTCCGCTTGACCGGCTCTCGGCTCCCCAGCGCGCGGACCCCGCACCCCGACACTGACGACCCCTCGCGCGCTGCTGCGGGCCTCCCGGCGCGCCCATGATCGCCCGGTGCCTTTCGGCTGTGCGAGGCCTCCACAGGTACCCCCGGGTGCGCGGATAACCTTGACGGTGGGCAGGGCGGGGTCTGCGGCCCGGGAAATGCCCGAGGCCCATGGTGCAGCCTTTCTGCAACCCCGAGACGCTGGGGACCTGTCCCTCCCCGCCGCCCGCCAGGTGGACCCCGGAGGGACACCTGGCGCCGCAGCCTCCGGGGACACCTTTCTTCCCCTTCTGGCTTCCTCCCGCGGGAGGGAGGATAGCCATCCATTCTCCTTTGTTCGGGATTGCCACGGCCGTAATGTGGGAAGCTGGTCACAGACCTGACCCCAAATGAATGCAAAAAGATGGCCCTAAAAATTCCCTTCACGTTCGTCCTCACCCGGAACTGCAGAACCCGCTTTTCAAAATGCCGCAGCTGTGCACTCAGGAATAAAGTCTCATTTGCACCGATTGCATGCACTTCGTTACCGCTTTGGGTTTGCTACTTATTTTCGTACCTTTGATTTCTAACTTCCTTTAAAAAAAAAATTCCTCCTCCCCCAAGCCCTCTTGCACAAAGTGACTTGGCACAGAATTATTGCTTGGGCATGGTTTGGGGCAGTCTTGGCTGCTGTGTTGGATTGCTTCCTTGGCTGTCTAACCACACCCCTCTGCAACAGACCGGTTAGCAAGATGGTGAAGGGAATAAAATTCATTTCACAAGCAAGTTTTCAGAAACAATAAGGCCATCCCCAAATCTCCCCTAATTCCAACTGAAGGTTCAATAAGGAAAAAAAAAACTGCTTTTTGCTAGATGTGCACTGAACAGCTTTGAAACACCAGCATTTCCCCTTTTTTCTTTTACGGTTTCCTATTGAGCACTGCCACTAGGCTCTGTGGATCTTTGTGTTCCCACAGTCTTTGTATTATTGTACAATAGTGAGTATGAGGAGTTCACGTGATTATTATGACCATGATTTTGGCTGTCCTTTTGTGCTAGCTCCAGGCCGGAAGTGGTATAGCTGTCAAAGAAGCTATGCCAACAAACGAAGGCCTTCGTGTAATGAAGATGTGGGAAGAGAGAATAAATTTCCGTGTAAGACAGCTAGCTGCTTTCAAACTTTTTTGTGTGCCCCCCCCTCAGGACCCCTTTGCCTCTCAAAAATTGCTGAGAACCTTAGAATTTTCATTTTTGTAAATTAGATCTGCCCATATGTAACCATATTGGCAATTTAAACTAGGCCATTTAAAAAGTGTTAGTGTGTTTATAAAACAGTAATAAATGCATGATAAATGCATTAATATTTTGTTTATCCATTTATTTGTCAGTGGACACTTGGGTTGCTAATTGCATCTTATATAATCTTGCTATGATTATTAGTGTGCAAATATCTATTTAAGTTTTGTGGGGTGGAAATTGCTGGTTCACATGGTAATGCTATGTTTGATATTTTGAGGAACCACCATGCTGATTTTTATAGTAACTGTGCCATTTTGTATCCCCATCATTTGCTGTGGCATTTTACATTCCCATTAGAAGTGTAAAGATTCTATTTTACCCACATTTCCAGCAACACTTTCTTTTTTTTTCCTTCCTTCCTTCCTTCCTTCCTTCCTTCCTTTCTTCCTTTCTTCCTTCCTTCCTTCCTTTCCTTCCTTATTTTTAGTACTAGTCATTCTAGAGTGTCATTATTTTACATTTTGATAAAAGTAACATGTAATTTAATACAAAATAAGATAGCTAGACTCAAATCTGCTGCTACATTTAGAGTGTTTCACTACTCTGTTTTAATTTAAGAAGAAGGAAATTTTACCTCATATATATTGTTAAAAAGAGAATATTAGTAGACTTAAAATTCATCCACCGTGGCTCAGGGAACTTTGAGAGATTGTAAGAGGCATGGTGGGGGAAGATATCCAGAGACACTGTCCCCCCACCCCCCATGACTGACTGCTGCTGGAACAACACACAGCCCTCAAACCCCATGGAGCATACCAGCAAGCCCACTGAGGAGGGCCTACAGGGGAATGGGGACAGGGAGAAGGGAAATCCAGGTACCAATACATGATTTGTGCATACCAAGTTTCTACTTAATAATAAAAGTATTAAAAAAAGAGAAGAGTATTTTTATAGTTTTTTTTAAAAGATAATCATGGACATTTGATATCGTACCCAAATTAGACAGATAGTAATTCTATAAATTGAGTTGAAAAGTGGAATCTGAGACTAAATTCCCATGCTTTGTTTACTTGGCTACACTAAATCCATTGTTGTATCTTACATTTTGAATGGATCTTTTACTCGTGCATGATTTTGTAACATCAGTCATTTGGAGATTTGTGGTTCACTGCATTAGCTCTTCCTGATGTTGACATATTTCATTTTGCAATATCAAATATCACATTCATTAGAAAAGTTTTCAGATGTTGGGAAGCTGCCAAAATCCTGGGGCAGACAGATTTTCCAAGATTTTAGTTTTGATTTAAAAGCTTTCATTTAGCTTTTCATTAAAAATTAAAAATTTTATTAACACTGTCATGGTTTGTTCCAGGTGTCCCCCACAAACAAATGAATATGTTCTGAATGATCGATACCCAGCTGATGGCAGTTTAGGAATTAGAACCTCGCTAGAGCTGTGTTGTTGGGGGTTATAAGCCAGCATCCCCTTGCCAGTGTTTGGCACCTTCCTGCTGCTGTTTGCAGTACTGTGGTAGAGGTGATGTCCATTCTCTGCTCATACCATCATTTTCCCTGCCAGATTTATTACAGAGGGGAGACTTCCCCTATAGGCTCAAAGACATTTGTCACTTATGCTTCAGGGTGGAGGATGTCCTGTTACCCCTAAACTGCCTCAATATGAGAAATCTAGAAAATCAGACAACCTAAATTGTAGTTATTCATAGATTTTGTGGGGTTAAAATTGTTTCTATTTATTTGAGAGAGAAAGAGAGAGAGTTAGACCGAGAGATACTATGGGCATACCGGGGCCTTTTGCCACTGTTGATAAACCCAGATCCATGTACCACTTTGTGCATCTGGCTTTACACAGATACTAGGGAATTGAACTTTGGCTACCAGGCATTGCAAGCAGCACTTTAACCACTGAGCCATCTCTCCAGCCCTAAATTCTGTAATATTTCTGTATCTGAATGTAATAAAATTGAGATTGTCCACTTAAAACCAATACGCGTCACTTGCAAACATTGAGGACAGTAGTACCATAAACCAAAAAAAAAAAAAATGTCCAATAACAAAAGGGTTTTAAATTATACTATCAAAAGCTAGTCTGTATTTCATTAAAAAATGGCTTATAAGTTACAAATGAGGGTTTTTGTTGTTTTCTTTTTAAATTATTTATATTTACTCATGAGAAAGATAGAGAAGGGGCATACTGGGCCTCTTGCCACTACAAATGAACTCCAGACACATGCACCGCTTTGTGCATTTGACTTTACGTGGGTACTGGGGAACTGAACTGACTGGCAGGCTTTGCAAACAAGCACCTCTAACTGCTGAGCCAGCTCCCCAGCCCCTATTGTTGTTTTCCATCCCTGGTTTTGGTCAGAAGCATCTTGATGCTTTTCTTAAACTTATATAATCTCTTTAATGCAGACAAATCACAACTTCCTTGGACAGTGTTTCAGTGACTTTCTTATTGCTGAGACAAAGCAGCCAACCAAAAGCAACTGGTGGGAGGAAAGTTTTTTTACTCTGGCTCACAGTCTCCAGGAGA
>PVHP010000706.1:0-16026 GCA_004024765.1 Zapus hudsonius
TGGACCTAGTATCTCAACCAAAAAACTAAAGCAATAACAATTCCTTTTTAGCACCTACTCACCACTTAGTAAAAGAGACTCAGTAATAAAATATAAGACTTTGGGCTTCACAAACATAGGCCAGTTTTACTGGCTTTGTTTTCCAAGCATTTGTTTATGATCATCTCACTTAATATTACCTTAGCTCCATGGAGTAAGTGCAGGCATAGTCCGTTCGGAGGAAGGCACTCGCCTTGTGCTTTTGCTGATGAAAGTTTCCTTGTGAAAACCGTGTTCTCAAAACCCTTTTATAAACTATAAATAAACTCAGCAGACTACTTGAACGTCAGTACATTAGATGCTTAATATCCATTCGATGAGCAAAGTGCTTTTCTGTGGTACCCTTCTGGAACGCCACAGGCATTCAAAGTAAAGAACCATAAGAATCCCAAGCTTGGGCACCATCTAGCCGTCACCTAATTGTTGGGGTGTTTTGTCTCAGTGTGTTCCACATCATATCACCAACCTGCACAGGCCAGAAGTGGAGGATGTTTACGAGAGAGAAGAATAACGAGGTAAATTTGGATGGAGCTCTGGCTTTGGTTTTAAATTTCCAGGGTTTTATAAATCCAGGTCATACATCTGCCTTCCTTCTAGGGCTACTACTCAAAATCTAAGCTGGAAGCCCTAGTGGGGGCCATCAGCTACTAAGTATGCTTTCATGTTATGCATTTTAAAAATCCGAAACTCATTTATTTGAATGGCTGCTATTGCAACATTTTCTTCTGAAAACTTCCCTTTTTTTTTTGAGGTATTGTCCAATAACCACACTTTCTTAGGATCTGTTGTACACAGCTGATACACATTTCACCAATTAGGGACAAAGCATGTTTTTCGGTGATATGATTAATTGGACATTTTTGGTAAGAGAATTGGCTGCAGGTAGATCCGCAAATTGTTTTAACCTTATCTGAGGAGCATATGTAAGTCAAGTGCTAGAAAAAATATATAACATATATAAAAATTAGGTGTTTGTTTCTTTGACATAGCAGTCAGGGCAAAAAGGGATATTTTTGGTAAGAGAATCTGAATTTCTTCTCTGGATGACTTTGGAGGAGGCCAGGGCACATACGGCATATGCTAGTGTGGACAGGAGCTTGCCCACATTCTCGGCTAAGCCAGGGGCCTCTACAGTGGCTCCCTCCTGAAAGCAGATGAATAATTCCTCCCTGAGAGGGCGACCTGTTGGCACTTCCTCACGCATTCTCCATATACACAACAGAGAGGCAGTGGACACTGTGTTGGCAAGGTATCTTCCGTGGGAGGTAGGAAGCAAGAGAAGAGGCAATAAAAAAGATACCTGAAACCTACAAATCTCACCATGACAGCAGTTCAGACAGTGGCCAAGAGGAGGAAACTTAAGCAGGCAAACACATGTCTAAACTCTGAGACCCTCCAGGTAGTATCACAGCAGGGAGACAGCTAGAATATTCCCCAGGCTCCCATAGCAATGGCTCTGGGTTTCCACTAGATCTCTGCCCTGGAATTCTTCTCAATCCTTTCTTTATATCCTTTTCCTTACATTTCCCTTGTCTCCCATATGGTCCCTCTCCAATACCAAACGTGGACAGATTGACAGAGGAAAACAGGCTGTCCTTGTCTGACTCTCCCTTTAATCAACCAGGAACCTTTCTCAGGCAAAGCTTTCAAGAGCATCTGGGAGCAGCTTGTCACACCTCACGTTGTCCTGGTGGAGGGTCACCTGGGAGGTGCTGGATCCTGGAGAGGAGGCAAGCAGGAGGTCAGGGGCAGCCTTCAGAGCAGTTCCTGAGAGCTGATTGGCTTCATTCTTGCATTCTCCTCTTTGAAGGATATCTACACTAACTTGGTTTTCCTGTGTGTAGGGCTAGTGGGCAGTATTGAGTCAGATGATTTTTCTTTTTGTAATGGAAAATATTCTAGAAATGTCCTAATAGGAAACTTACTTCCCCTCCAATAAGTCATTTTAGGGAAATTGGTTAAGTGGTATTCACCAAAGAAATGATTTTTATAAATAATATGTTTGAAAAAAAATAAATGTTTTCAAAAATTCACAAGTAATTCTGCTCTTTCAACAGGATATTTTGGAAGATACTCATACAATTCTTTGGAAGTACCAGGGAAAATTGGCTAAAGGTAGATTCGCAAATTGCTTTTCCTCATCTGAGGAGTATATATAAGTCAAGTGTTAGAAACAAAGGATAAATTACATATGAAAATTGAGTGCTTCCTTGACATAGCAGTTACAGTGAGCTTTTAAAAAATATTTTATTTATTCATTTTTTAAGCAGAGAGATACAGAGAGAGAGAAAGAGATATAGAGATAGAGAACACCAGGGCCACCACCTTGTGGGTCTGGCTTATGTGGGTCCTGGGGAATTGAACCCAGGGCCTTAGGCACTGGAGGCAAGTGCCTTAACCTCTGAGCCATCTCTCCAGCCCTACAGTGAGCTTTTAAAAAATTCATATCTGTAGGCTGGAGAAATGTCTCAGCATTTACAGGCACATGCTTGCAAAATCTGACATCCTGGGTTCCATTTCCCAGCACAAATATAAAACCAGATGCACAGAGTGGTATAGGAGTCTAGAGTTTATTTGCAGTGGTAAGAGAACTTGGTATGCCCATTCTCTCTTCCCTTTCATAGATAAATAAATATTTTTTAAAATGAATATCTGTCTGTGATCTGTGCATAGCCTAGAGGACCCGTGACATCCAGGCTCAGTCTTATGTCATGTCTGGGTGGCAGTGAACCCTTTACCCATGCTGTTCCCTCCCTCAACATTCTTCCTGTGGATAATTCTTAGTCTTTAGGATTGAGATGCAATGTCACTTCTTCAAGCAGGCTCCCTTCTTTGATCCCTTCCTCGTATTTAGGTCCCACATTATGCATCTCAATGGCATTCTTCTTTAAAGTGCTTATTCTCAACTGTGATTGCCTAGCTATCTGGTTCATAGTATATCACTGTCTTCCTGGTTTACTTATTATTGTCTTAACACCTAGCACAAAATATGGAGCATAGAAATATCTTGAATAAACACTTGCTGGATGAGTAGGGAGAAGAGTGCACAGATGGAAGAATGGATGGTTAAAAGTAAATAAATGGAAGATTGTATAAAATACAGCAAGAGTATTTAGAGTAGGAATCTAGAATATTCTTTTAGTTTATACACAGCAATCCAAGTCCGTTCATCTTAATTAACAATCTATAGGTAAACCCTCTCATCCCTAAAGAATGTCAAATGAATCTCTCTCCTGAGTGCCTGAAAATAAAATATCTACCAAAAGAAGGGACAAAATTGCATGTTGCTTTCTGGAAATCTCTACTTACATGTAAATTCCCTGTTCACTTTAGTGTTTGTCTAATTATAAGAGCAAGCATTAAAGACAAAAATATCACGTCTCTTTAGTATGTATGCCATTTGTTCTGTTTCAGAGTATAATGTATTAACATTGTAAATATTGTAAGCATACTTATTTTTCAATGAATCTAGCTTTCAGTGAGGATTTAGGGATAAGTAGAATTTGATTAATACAGTATAAATACTGGCATGACTCACATAAAAATAATCATGTAAAATCCCCACCTTTGGCCTATGAAATGAGTTTTGCTGGATTTTCTCAAGACAGCAGTTCCTTCGGTCCTCTGTGGTGAATGCACAGAAACATTTTGTCTGTACATCTCTTGTATCTCTACATCATCTTCTTTTATGAATTAGCCAAGGAAGAGCGTTCACCTCTCATAAATCTTTTTGTGAGAATAATCCAGCAGAAGAAACTGCAGATGGAACTGTCAGTTTTAAGTTTCAACAAATTACTATTCCAGCCCCCGTGTGAGCTTCCAAGCGGAAAGCTTGAGATGCTTGGAAATTTGGTGGAGACTCGTGCATTTTAGTTTGGGGATGAAGTTTAACCATGAAAAAAGAACATGCTCCTTTAAGCCAAAACTGCTATATGGTGTTTCGCGTTTACTTCAAATTAACCTCTCCTAGTCTGGCCCTTTCCATTCTCTTATCCGTCTTCACTTGTTTACAGATGCTCCCAGTTTTCAAATAGCATGCCTCAATTCTCCATGCTCCCTGGATTGACTCTTTGCAAGGAGACTGAAATCTCCTTTCAAAGACACAGTTCCTGTCCCCTGCGAATCCTCCAGTGCTGCTATAGAAACTCTTACCTCAATGATGCTTAGTGAATAGTTGTAGATTCAGCTAAACTGAATCTCAATAAAATTATCTCTAGTATATATTTGGCAAAATTAAATGTCAGATGTTTTGTAAAATATTGGAGGGTATACAGAATGGCTATTTCTTAATATAGTGGAGAAATGGTGATAGGCACACTATATTCAAGCAGAGTAACACTTTGGTATGCATGTATATTGCAGCATATTGACTTTGGAAGGCCCTAGAGAAAAATGATTTTTCTAAGACAATGATAAAGAAGTAGACATATTCCAGTCACAACCTGCACACAAGTGCAGTTGGGCTTACCTGCCTATAGAAATTCGGCAAGGACACAAGACAAGCCTGTCATTTGTTTTTTATGGTGCTCTGCCTGCATACAGAGAGCAAAGGGCAAGCTCTATTCTTAGAAGATTGCTCTGAATCTTGTAAAATCCTACCCTGGGATGTTTGTGTATCCATATTTTTATTTCCTTTTTAAGTCATAAAGGTGTACTTTGATCATTAAATTTTGAAATATTATAATTTGTAATTGAATAAAAATTTAAAAATAACTTGCTTTTCATCCTATATTATTAATCTTATTTTGGAACCATTATGAGTTCTCTTTACGTGTATTTTCACTACAGACTCAAACGTCCTTAACAATTTTTCTTTGAAAATACCCCCAATTTTATTTATTGAGCAGATAATAAAGTAAGATATTGCAAAATTTAAAAGCTATGAAATAGTATGTGTCCTTTGCTCTATTGACCTGTATCCACACCCTTTACTTTCTTAGAAGAACTGTGATTCAAGAGTTGAATTTTATTTACACACACACACACATGCTCACAGGCCTTATACATGAAACTATATATGTAACTGGAAGTGCTTACTTACCAAACATCCTACTTTGCACTTGCTTTTACCTTACAGGATATGTTTAACACTTTACCTTGGATTAAATGTTTAAGTTTGCAATGACTCTCTGTCGAAGGGTTCATGTGCTTGTCTGCTGCAAGTTGACTCCTCACTGTCATATGTAACCCACTCATCTATAAAATGACCATATAGATTAAGCCACCTACTATATTTTGTTTTCTTCATTTCAGAAATGCACAGGAATCTGGATTCTGTCCATTGAGGGTCACAGTCTTTCTGATTATCCTTACTCCCAGCACCAGCTTCTGACATGTTGGGCAAGACTAAACACAAAACTGTTTGAGCAAACTGCCTATAGAAATTTGGCAAGAACACAAGAAAAGCCTGTCACTTGTTTCTCATGGTGCTCTGCCTGCATAAAACAGGCTTATTTTCTCTTCTGACATATTTTCCTACTGATTTTCATCAAATTAACAGAATAATTCTTCCACGTGCCCAACTTTAAGAAACTCTCAGGGTTTTGTTTTTTGTTATTGTTTTATGTGCTTAGAATATGCTTTGCTAAATTTTCTCTTAACTATCAATATTATTACTGACTGTTGTATATTTAGTATATCATATTACCTTATTAGGTTTTGGCTTGCCCTTGCTGAATCAGAAAATATTCCTAATGACCAGCATGTCTCTTATTCTCCTTTTTATTCCTTTACAATAAACATTATACAGGCACTGTGTCATATCATGTAATTACAATAGCAATGCAAACTAAAGTAGCGCATAATTCAGCTTGTTAAGGAAGATGATTTTCTGTAATTCAAGGCCTTTTGTAATGAAAGTTTTAGTACCATACATCCTAAAAGTGAGCTTCTCCCATGTCACTGGTTAAGAAAGTCTGAAATCTGTATCTTCCAATACAGAAGGCAGAGGAATAGATGAAGTTACTACAGTGACTTGATCAAACCTCATCAGGTGCAACTAACTAGTTATATGACATTAAGGAACTTAGCACTGATGACAGTGATGTAATCAATTATTCATGTAATACTTTTATGTTTAAGATCGTCTTTGTTTCCCATTAAGTTCTCATTTTTCTGAACTCTTTTAATATTCCTTGGTTCTACTACAGGTTATGGTGGCTTCAGTTCACTCTCAAATAAATAAATGCCCTTTTCTTACTGTGACACCCTATTATTATAGAGGTCAGTGATTAACAAGGATGATATATGTAAGGCTGACCCTGAAACCCATAGCGTTCTCTGTAGATAGAAAACACATTCTCTTCCATGTGGACGGAACCTCAACAAGGTTCAGGGAGGTTCCTAGAAAGGCTAAAATTTTGCTTATTGCATTCAGTAGGCAGTAAAATGAGTTTGGCTAAAGTTGGTATCATTTGAAATAAATTTCTCTGTCTTTTATAATAACAAAAATTATACCTCAAAGAGATCTGTTTGTGGTCAGCTTAGCTCAGTCTCTAACAGATAAATTCGTTGCCATTTTCCAAAGCTCTACTAGGAAAATACTTTTAATCAGCAAGTAGCATTTTCAGTATTCAGGAGAGGGACTGAGCATTGGCACAGAACACGATGATGAACCAAGTAAGGACTGTACAATGTTTTCTTTGCCATGTTCGTGGAGACGGAACTGAGGAGACACAAGTTCCAGCAGCAAGTAGGGGCAGCCGCCATCTCCACGCAGCTGTGTCCAGAGATTCAGAGGCACACCGTTGCTCAGTTTCAGGATTTTAAAATCATGGAGAAGGGTTTTGTTTTATTTTATTTTTTATGGAACTGTAAGTTCCCTAAAAAGACATATTAGGATAGGCTTTGAGAGATACTGGTAATTAGAAAAACAAAATATTTAATTTTATGTTCTGAATATCTCAACCTAATGATTCCAGTTCTGGAATATTAGGATTTGTAATATTTTCTTCTGACTGAAAAGTGACATGATTGACTTGTACATGAAATGCTAATATGTTAATTTTTGAATAGTGTTTTCAGAAAAAAAGAAAGCCACAGTTTGATATTTACTTATAATGAATGAATTGCTGAATGGTAAACTAGTCCAGAATTGCACAGACTGTATTTGAATATTGTTGTGAGTAAATGCCATAACACATAGAACAGCATATATGAAGTGCAATAGGGTAAATATATATTGAAATCCAATCATCAATTATACTTTTATGCAGCAAATGCTGATTTCACAATTGCCACATGTAAGCTACTTACTGTTGAGAACAAGCATTTATGAGTTGCATAAGAACTCTTTGTGTGTGTGTGTGTGTGTGTGTGTGTGTGTGTGTGTGAGAGAGAGAGAGAGAGAGAGAGAGAGAGAGAGAGAGAGAGAGAGAGAGAGAGAGTGTGTATGGGCATGGCATAGTACTAGAATCAAACAGGTATTGGTACGTGTTCTAGCCCTCTACCAAGGAATACTTGAATAGTTTGTTAAGGAGAAGGGTCATA
This sequence comes from Zapus hudsonius, assembly GCA_004024765.1. Taxonomy (NCBI): domain Eukaryota; kingdom Metazoa; phylum Chordata; class Mammalia; order Rodentia; family Dipodidae; genus Zapus; species Zapus hudsonius. Next base: position 7,528 of record PVHP010000706.1, read on the forward strand.
ATATGTTCAGAATTGAGGAATTACACCAGATTCTAAAAATGTATAGTGCCTTATTGAATAAATGTATTTTATCTGTTCAATCTGTGGGGGAAAGTGATGGCACAGAAAATAATTCAAGTGTTTTCAACTTTTTTAAAAATGAGTTTTAATTTTTCCTTCTTATTTATGACTAAACACTTTGATGAAACCTTCTATTAACTGTTCCTTGGTTTTCCTAATTTCCTTAAAATTATTTCATTTTGTTTCTTTGATTGTTGAAAAGAAACTATAACTTACAGTGTATGCCAAAAAATTCACTTCATTAAATGAACTCAAGTAATATAAAGTATTTCTATTACATAAGGTTTCATATTTTTAAAAAAATGTTGTGTCTATTCTCTTATTTTGTAATAGTTAACTAAGAACAGCTTTTAGTAACCAGGAGGAAAATATTCCTAAGAGTTCTATACTCAGAAATCTATTTTCCCTTTTATTTAAGCATATTTGTCATGTTCATTTGCAATCTTCAAGAGGCCACATAAACATGACTTGTTCAAAATGGGAAGAATTAGGTGTTCCTTGCTATTAAAGAAGCCAGTGCTGAACAGCGCCATGTTGATTGGGACACATGAGTCTGGTGGGAATGTGTTTCCCAGGACAATATAGAAGGACTTGACTGATTTGTGCCACACGGCAGAACTCAGGTACAATCCTCACAGGTGGCATGCTCGGTGTGTTCATTTGCACAGTGTGATTTGGAAAGGTGAATTTCATTATTTTTAATTTCCCACACATAAAGGTCTGTGGGTTGAACAGGACAGCTGTCACAAAACACCCTTATTTCTGGCAGCTTAACCCCCTGGTTGCCACAGTCGTGTCGCTGTGTAAATTTTATGAATATCCTCCCTTTTGAAGAGTTAAACAAATAGATAAACACAGATGTCCCTGCTGTCATTCCATAAGAAAACCCAGTTTCTAAACAGGCAAGTTGTAGCTCTTAGGAGAGCACTGGCCTGCCCCAGACTTTCTCCCTTGGGAGTCTGCAGCTGGGCAGAGCAAAGGAGTAGGGTGTGTGTGAGAGAGAGTGGGTGGTGTCCTGCAGTGATCAATGTGATCTGTGGGGACACGCTTGGAAAGATGTTACAAAACATTCATTTTCTCCATCAAAGATGATTCTCCAACAGCCCTTCTTCAGTAGCTGTCTTGAAGCCCCCGACACCTAAGGACTCAGGGTTAGGTGAACTATCCAGCTGCTTCTGTTAACTCACAATTCAGGGACTTTATTTTGTGAGAAATAACTCCACAAGGCTATTTTGAGGAATCTAAAGTGAAAGTCCTATTAACTCCATTTGATTCATAGCTACTGCATTTATTTTTAAGAATCCAGTAGACTTTATACAAACATTTAGACCAGGACTAGGCTTTCCATTTTATATATCTTTAACAGCAACCTAATACTCTGTGCATGGGCGGATAGATAGGTTCATAAAAGAAGAGTTAAACATGGCTGCAAAATAATGACTTAGGTCTAGTTTCTGTGAACTCACACTGGTTCCTTTGTTTCTTTGTTTCTTTTTAAATTCTTTCTAATATTTTATTTATTTGAGAGAGAGAGAGAGAGAGAAAGAGAGAGAATGAGCACACCAGGGCCTCTAGCCACTGCAAACAAACTCCACACACATCCTTATGCATCTGGCTTTACTTGGGTACCGGGTAACTCAGGTCCTTCTGCTATCCCATCAGCTTAACTGCTGAGCCATCTCTACAGCCCTGATTCTTTTAATCTATGTATAATATCCTGTTTTGATGTTTGTCAATGATTAATTAACAGTTTATACTCATAGAAAAAAATCAGCCATTAGATATGCTAAGATTTTTCTGGAGATGACTCAAGAAATTGGAATAAAATATCAAATATAATTGGGATCCCTACCCACCAGTTTCATACTGGTATTCAAAAATTCATTTTCACAGCAATATTTGTTGTAGATTTTTATATAGTGGGTTCTTAGTAAATCTGGGAACAAAAAGAAGGTTGAAAAAGATGTGAGTTTTTATTGAATATATTTGAAGCAGTTCAGTACCTTGGGGAAAAACAGCTTCAAGCTTCCAAGGGCTTCTCTGCAGCTGGGAAAGTAAATTCATATAAAACTGTTTTCATGATTAACTCCAAAACATGAAGGCTGGCTCTATACATCAGACTCATGTCTCACCCACAGGGACAGATTTCCATCTCTGTGGGGATGTGTATGCAAGGATTTCCTGTACACAGAGAGATGCAATAAGTTATTCTCATTGCTGGCAACTTTGAGTCACAAAATAAGACTGCATGTCTTTATGGATTTAGGTTTTCATCTTTAATAAGAATGGAATGACTCATGGTGCTTCATTCTTCCCTGTTTAATGACCAATCATTTGCACATTCTCATTTTAATTATTGTTTTTTATGTACCATTATACTTTGGTATGTCACAAAATCATTAAAAATGAACCTTGTAGCACCATAAAAAATTAAAGTTAATCCTATCATCCATAGACTAAAGTTAACTAAAAAAATAAACAAATCAGCGCCATGTCTTTAAATTCTCATTATACATTGTTGCATGCCCAAGTCTCCATGCTTGAGGGTCCTTGTAAAAATGGGAGATTTTCAAGTATTAGAAATAAATTTTAAAAATAGGGTGGGGATGTCGCTAAGTTAGTAGAGCATTTTCCTAGCATGCATTAATCCTAGCACCACATCAACCAAGCATGAGGGTTCACTGGCTGGGCTTGGTGGGGGCTTCCTATAATAACAATACTTGGAAGGCAGAAAAGGGAGGATCCAGGAGTTAAAGACCAACCTTACTTACAAAGCAACAGGCTTCAAACCTAACCTGGCTACATGAGACCCTATCTCCAAAAAAATAAAAATAGCTAAATAAATAATTCCTACCATTACAATGACTGGTTACCCTTCGTTTAATCATAACAATCAAAGGTGTTGATCAAAGCAATAAGCTAGCTGGAGTGGGAGCACACACCTGCAACCCCAGCACTTGAGAAGAGGAGACAAGAGGTTGTCTCAAATTCGAGGCTATCCTGGTCAACATAGTGAAATTTCAGGATAGTCTGAGTGTGTCTGGAAAAAAACAGCAAAAACAAAACCTTAAACTAACAAGTAAGCATATGTTTTGGGGATAAGACTTCATTTAATTCAGTGGCACTGTGCTCTTCACAATCATTTGCATACTCCACAAGACATTTTGAATGCACCTCAAATCCTGTGTTCTCTGTCCCATTAGTAAGACATGGTGGTACCCTTTGTCTTGGGATCATAGCTCTGTAATAAAGTCAGGATGTCAGCACAGATACCGAAGTAGCAATAAAGCCATAATACAGTTTCATCATAACTTTCTTTTATTCTGGGAAAGTGACTACTTTTGAGTCACATAGGAAAATAATGTTACAAATGTGCATACAAGTTTTAGTCAGAAGGAAGGGTTATTTAAATCTTGTTAACTTTAAGGTAGCTTTAATATAGCCATAAGATAGTATTTTAACTATTTTATTAATAATTCATCAACCCTTTTGAAAAGATAATAATTTTGTTAAATGGACATTAATATGTATCATGTGACTATTAGAAAACTCTTTACTGAAATGTTATTTTTATATTGTAGGGGCTTGACAACTAATGTTCTCCTTAGATATTTTTTTGAAATATTGCATTAATGTTTAGCTCATTAATTTCAACAACAATTCCTTTTAAAATAATTTACATTATTTATTAGCAGATGAGAGAGAGAGAGAAGAAGAGAGAGACAGAGACAGAGAGAAAATGTGCATGCCAGGGTCTCCTGTCACTACACATGAACTCCAGATGCATAGCTTTACGTGGGTACTGGGGAGTCAAACCCAGGTGACAGGCTTAACTATCTCCCCAGCCATCAACACCAATTCTTAAGGAGACTTGCAAAAATTTTATGACTATGAGGTCTTCATAAAGGTAGTGGCGGTGAATTTAGTGGATTTAGTAAACAAGTTATCTTATTAGAATGCAAACTAGTTCGAGGTAGTGAGAGTCTTGGACTTCCAATTTCTGCTCTGCAATTTTCTGTCCATATAAGCAAAGGATTCTCGCTTCACTTATTTACTGAATTTATACATTGCCACACAGTGAACGTGTAAAACATCATCGGCCTATGTCATAATATGAGATTAGAAGTGTGAAAGCACCAGATGCCACATGTGACAATATTTCAGTGTGCTTCCAGAGAGAGTAATTTAAATACAAAAACATTTCTAATTTTGAGAATTAACGATCATGCTATTAATATTGCAGTCTTGAGGACCTCACATAATCTGCAGGAACACTCTTCACCATAAGGTGAAGGCCATGGGGACACAGAGCTGTCCACGGCATTGGGAATGCGACAGCAGTTAGACAGAGAAACTGGAGAGAGTCGTCTGGAGGTGGTGATTAAAATCTTGCAAAGTAAGCTCTACAGAGGAAGGCTGAAGGAATCTGACGTGTTTACCCTGGAGAAGAGAAGACTTAGAGGTGATTTAGTGTTGTTATTGAGGCATAAGAGGGTTCTTCCCTAGAGCCCTGTGGTAAGCTCTTCTGTAACTCTCTGAGGTCCAGGCTGGATGGGGAGCTGGCAGGGCAGTGAGGGATTTAGAGTGGGCAGGGAAAACGTTCACAAGGGGACATTTAAAAAAACAATTTGAAATGGAAACTGTAAGTTCAGTGTGGAGGAGGTTTTAATAACGAGGCCGTTTGTAGTTCGATCTGATTCCATTTCGAGACAGTGGTGGACACACCATCCAAGAAAGCTCCTACTCACATCAGAAAGGGGCTGGATCACTGACTCTCAGAGACAGCTACTTTGTCAGAAGTCCTTCCCATCAGCAGTGCAAAGACTTTCCAATGGCAAATCCACAAGGGAAGGATTCAACCTTGGTTTATGAAGTAGAAAACCAAACCTATCATTCCTGGGGATGAAAGTATATGGCTCGTCATGCCCGTGTGTCCCCAGATCCTTCCATAGACTTTCCACATTGTGAATCTGGAAATTTTCATGCAGTTTTTATGTTCTTAGTAAAAATGCACTATGTATTAATAACCATATTCTGTCCCAAGGATATAAAAGCTTCAAAGGCTTCCATTCTAAGTAATTAAGTAGCATGTAATAAGGTAATGATATATGGGGTTTTTAAAGTATTTTATTTATTCATTTTCAAGGAGAGAGAGAGAGAGAGAGAGAGAGAGAGAGAGAGAGAGAGAGAAAGTGCACCAGGGCCACCACCTTGTGGGTCTGGCCCATGTGTATACTGGGGAATTGAACCCAGGAGCCTTAGGCACCGGAGGCAAGTGCCTTAAACTTTGAGCCATTTCTCCAGCCCTATATGGGGTTTTTTAAGAAGCATTTTATTCTGGGACCCTGGGAGAGTACATCTAATTTGACCTCGTACAGCCAGATATTGGGGGTAGTTACAGTAAGATTGGTCAATGAGATAAACAGAAATATAAGTGCACAAGGTGGATTTAAAGAAAAAAAAAACCTAAGCAGTGGAAAGAGATCCCAGGCTTCGGGGAGCAGCATATGAAAAAAAATGATGAGATAAAGGAAAATTGATTATTTAAGTGGCTATTATGTGTTTGGAACTGTGTTATATATACTGAAATCATAAATGATGTGTGGCCTTTGGCACTTAAAACATAATATCTGAATTAAGATGTATTTTAAGCAAAATACACATAGATTTTAAAGACTTAGGACTTAAAATATATCTCAAAAGTTTTAATTTTTTACATTTTGGAGTGATATTTTGAGTTTAGGTAGTTAAAAATGTTACTGAAACTATACTGATTTCAGCTCATTTTTTTCTATGTGATTGTTAGAATAATCTGAAGTACATATGTTCCAAGACTATACATTAAAAGTTCACACTACATTGTAATCTATTACTTATATATAAATATATAGAAACATAAAACTAAAATTTCACAAGTTGATGTTACGCTTTATAAGACACTCTGATATTATCCTATTCTATTTTATATTCTTTTAATGCTTTAGAAACCCATTAAGTTGATTTCAAACTCATTAACTGGTCACAACTCCATTTTCATATATTTCAATATGATCTTATTCAATGATCTTATTTTATTCTGTACTTGGTGGCGTGTATGTGTGTGCACTTTATAAGCATAGTGATGTTAGGGAAATTCTCCTCAGAGTCTCAGAGTGGGTGGGTGTTGATTGAATAGAATTAAGGAAATGACTGGAATGAAGATATGGAGTTTAGACCACCATAATAGTTCGTGAGAAAGCTTGGGAAGATCCTAAACTATGGCTACTGTTTTGGTGGTGGAGAGAAGAATTATGGTGGGACTTAGTGGGCGTGAGTAGTAGGAGCAGAGGGGTTTGCAGTAGAGCTGAGTTTCTGGTTTGAATGATGGTGAAAAGGATGTAATGCTATTGGCAGTGATGAGGATTACAAGTCGGACTGTTTGGGGGAGATGAATAATTGAGGTTTAGACATAATGACATCTACAGGGAAGCACTGAACAATTACCCTGATTTATCTTGAATGAGAGGCTGGAGGCATCAAGAACAGGGTAAGTCAAGAACAGAGTGAGGAGAGAAATGGAGCGGAGGGAGATTGGATCCAGAGAAATATGAACCTTTCAGGAGCCGGAACAGCAACTAAAGAGATTCACAAAGCTACTGAGGACAGGTACACCCAGGGATATGGGAGAGGATGGCAGAGGGGGATCAATACATAGACAGAGGGCTGGAGAGATGGCTCAACGGTTAAGGCACTTGCCTCCAGTGCCTAAGGCCCCTGGTTCAATTCCCCAGGACCCACATATGCCAGACCCACAAGGTGGTGGCCCTGGTGCGCGCTCTCTCTCTCTCTCTCTCTCTCTCTCTCTCTCTCTCTCTCTCTCTCTCTCTCTCTCTCTCTCTCATCTCTCTGCTTGAAAATGAATAAATAAAAACTATTTAAAAAATACATAGACTCAGACACAGTTCTAAAAGGTTTGGGCTGGGCAAGGGATGTAAGGTTGAGGAATAGGATAAAATTATGAAAAAGTGACTAAATGACAGAAAGTGGAGGGTAAATCTTTGGGGAATATTTTGGTCTTCATACCTTTATTATTGATATTCTAAATGGAAAGATGTGGATATCCTTATATGCGTGACCAAATGTCCCACTAGTGAAGGTGAATTTGATGACATATGCATGGGAGCAGATAATGAAAGGAAGCCTATCCAGAGGCACAAGGATAGGAAACTTAAACAGAAACCATGGACTGGACTGTGGTTAAGAGAATGGAGTAAAGGAGGGCTGGATAAGGAGGGATGAGAAGTTGGGAAGGTGGTAAGGATGGGTAGAGGGTTTCTTAGCATCATAGGACACTTCTGTGGCCCCAGTGAAGACCACTGTGCAGCTTATGGCATCAGATAATAGAATGTACTTTGCTCTCGCTGCACTCAGTGAAGCAGCTCTGGGGTAAAGATAGTGGTTTGACTCAGAACCGTACACACACACACACACACACACACACACACACACACACACACACACACACAGTGTGCCCTTTAAGCATTGCTACTGCTAGAAAGTGATCACCATCTTATCTCACAGAATGGCCACTGCTTTGACAAGAAACAAAATCTTGGACCATCTGCATTTGACCCACACTTTGGAGTACCCCCATTTCACTTGGTAGGATTGGGAGCTATTAGAATGATCATGTTCAGTGCTTATGGAAGACGAGGAGGGCCACCACACAATTCCCTGGTTTACAGTGCCAATGTGCAAGACTCTCTTCTGGTTTAGGTGACATACTTTGTCTTTTCCAAAAAACAACATGACTTTTTGTCCTTTCTAGTAGATCATGCCTGGTATCCATTTGAGCTTGTGAGCAGGCTTAAGAATGTTTGACATAAAATGTTCAATTCTGGTTCACTGTTTGTTCCCTGTTTAGAGTGTGAGGTGATGCTTGTGGTAGTAAGATGGCTTCTCTTTGGATATATCAATAGAATTTTCTTCATCCATGATGCACATCTAAGTTCATGATGTTGTAAGAGGCACAGACCACTCTCACCATGCTTGCTGTATATTTTCCTTTCTTCCAAATTCCAGGATTCCTTGGAATTCATGGAGTAAATATACTTAACTGTCAACTCCTCAATGTTACCCACAGAGTCCACGACACACAGAGATGCAGCTTGAGTTGTGTGTCCTTTGAGGGCTGGAGATGAGCAATTCAGCCTGCTAGATGGCCTGTCTGAAAAATGTCACATCACCACCAGTTCACTGCTTTCTATTTGGTCACATGACCTCATCTCAGAGTTGCTTAATCCATCAATGTAGATGATATTTATGGAACCATTAAACCATAAGCTAAGAGTGTCACTTGTATTTTCCATTTCTTTTTTTTTATTATTATTATTTTTTTTATTGTCCATAATGAGTTACAACATTTATTTAGTGGGCAAACAATGAGTTGTTATCCCCAAT
>PVHP010000706.1:16126-34569 GCA_004024765.1 Zapus hudsonius
CTCTCACAATCTTTCCGCCCCCTCTTCCGCATAGTTCCCTGAGTCGTGGTGGATGAGTAATAAGTTTGCTTTAAGGTTGTGAGCTTAGGGGTCTTTGTGTCGAAAATCGTTGGTTTCTGTATTTTCCATTTCTACTTTATCCATTGACAGAGGAAATTCCATGCGTAAATAGTATTTGAGACTAAGGATTCCTGAATGGAAGCACCACGTGAGCATCTAGGCTCAGCTCAGCTGAGAAGCAGAGTGCTCTTTCCTGGGTAGTTTATGCACTGCCATCCATCCTTGGAGAACTAAGTTCTCTGAGGTCCCCTTCCGAGTGGCTCATGAAGGTGGTCTCAATGATCCCCCACTTTTCTACCCCATTGCACAGAGCTGCACCCCACTGAGCTGGTCCAAGAACACAAGGAAGGACTCATGCCATGTTCACACATGGACTATTCAAGTGTGACAAGAGCTTTCCCTTTCCATGGGCCATTTTGCCTCCCACTTTGACCAGTTTTTCAGTTGACAAATTTACTGGTCCATTTGAATGAGCTCTGCATTTTTGATACCCTGGGAGCAGTACTAAGATGAGGTACAAGACAGATTATATGAGAGAGTCATGGAAAGGAATTAAAAATAACGGGTTCCACCAGCCACTAAGTGGGTGAAGTTGGAGAAGTCATCTAACTTCTGGGGACTCAGGGTCATTATTTGCTAAATAAGGGAGTCTTACGTTTAACTTTAGGATATACTTGGGGGATGAGAATTCTACATCAGAATCCTTAAGACCTATTTGAGGCTAATATCCTAAGATATGTTTCAAACAGGAACTTTCTAGCATAATTTATGCTTTGCTTTCATAAAACCCTAAACTTTAGACCCTTACAAGGAGGTGTGTTTATAAGATTAGGCATGGCTATTTACGTCTCAGTGAGTGGTCTAGATCTCTGGGTTCATTTTTTAGAGCATCTCAGAATTGTTTAAACTTTAAGCATTGGATATGTAAGGTTGCAAATCAAGCCCCAATTCTCTGTTTTGGTGTAAGTCCAACATGCCTTGCAGGTGATCTGTGCCACATCTAATCTACCTATGGACCTGCCTTCAGTTTAATCAGCGTCTTTCTCTGTTTCTAGGGTCATTTTGTTTTATAAGATCGTGAATGCAATGCAGGAAGCACCAAATGGGATGTCCAAGCACATCCAAATAATGTGGTGTGTGGTGACCAAAAGTAGAGGTGCCATAAGCCAAGAAATGGCTATTGTCAGGTGAATATGAGGGGCAGTGGAGTGTCTTGGGTTTTCTGAGGAAGGGTCTGGTGCACTGCACTTGACCCTGGAGAGTTGGGTGCTCTGGGCCCCCTCTGAGTGGTGTGGGAGAGTGGTCTTGGTGACCTGCTGTGCTTTGCTGCCCCATTGAGTGTATCCTGGGGTGCTAATTCCAGGACTCTGGTGCTCTGTGTGTCTACTGTGCTTACTCAGGTGTGGTGGTGAAATGAAATATCCTCTATAGGCTCATGTATTTTGATATCTTGGTCCCCAGCTGGTGACAATTTGGGAAAATTGTGAGGCCTTTGGGAGAACCTTGCTGGAGGAGGTATGCTGCTGGGGACAGGGATGAGATTTGATTATTCAGCCGTGCCCCCCCCCCCTCTGGTTCACTCTCTTGACTACCTCCCTGCGGGTATGTGACAATGATGTGAGACAGCTTCCTGCTTGTGCCATGCCTTCCCTACCTCAATGAAGCTTGTATTCATCACTCTCCGCTGAAGTATGTTCTTTCCTTCCTTAGCTGTTTCTTCTCATTGGGTGTTTTATCCTAGCAATGAGAGGGTAACTTCTATATCAGGAAAGATTCGAGGCTGTAATAGCTTCCTTTATCCATAAGTCTTCCTTTGCCTTCCACTTCAGCTATTTTTCAGTTGACAACTTTATTTCATCACTTTTTGCTTTCCATTATCAGTGGGTAAAATGAAATTTTTATAATCAGCCTTCCTTCTTTCCTTCATTCTCTCTTCTTTTCTCTTTTCCTTCCTTTCTCCTTCTTCCTTCATTCCTCTTCTCTTCCTTTCACATCCCATTCTTCTAGCCTTTCTTTATTAAAGTTATGGGACACAAAATAAATCTACTTTCCTATGAGCTCTGATGCAAATTACTATGATGATAAATGATATTTACATCATTAATATATTCTGATGCGACCGGTTCCTTCCCTCACTGAGCTGTTGACCAAAGTGACCCATGAGGTTCGAAAAACAAGACAGAATTTTGTAAAGCTCTTGAATGACCTCCCCAGGCCTGAGGCAAAACCCTGTTGCTGAAGAAACCACAGAAGCCATAGATTAGCATCGAGAGACCCTTCAAGGTCAGGAATAATATCCAGCCCTCAGATGGTAGTTAGTGCAGTGCTGGAAGTCATTGCACATGCTGCCAGGGGAAGCTGATCAACGACACTGGAGTAAACAGAGATCACTGGCATGAAACACAAACTGCAGCCATGAGTAGGCTGACCACACCTCCTATTGGGAGAGAACAGCGAACCAAGAAAGGAGCACTAGTGCAATGGAGGAGCCTGGGCCTGGGGGAGACAAGCAACAGCTTTTAAATTTGGCCAAATATTCCACTTAGTGAGGGGAAGCCTGTGACTGGAACTGGGGAATCAGTGCAATATGCACCGGATCCTGTACTCTTGGGCTCCCAAGAAAAGATGTGCTATGGGACCAATTGACGGGGAGTATACTAAAAGTAGGATCTAGGTAATCCAGAAATGTGTCTATTTGTTAACCTGTACTGATCTCACTCTCCGATGGAGATTGTGTTTGTATTTTTCAGGATGCAGCGAGAGAGCTAGGGCCCATCTAACCCTACCATCTGACTGTAGGCAGATAGGTGAGATTCTCACACGAGATGAGCCACCACATTCATATCATGGAGGATCCATATGGAGCCCCACAGAGAATGACGGGATGAACAAGGGACCCACAGCCATAGCCATTCAATCAACACAGGATAAGCCAGGGTGACAGAAACCAACAATTTTCGACACAAAGCCCCCTAAGCTCACAACATTAAAGCGGCCTTAATACCCATCCTCCACGACTCAGGGAACTGAGCGGAAGAGGGGGCGGAAAGATTGTGAGAGCCTTGGTGGGGGAGACTATCCAGAGGCATGGCACCCCTCAGGAACAACACACTTGGGTCAGGAAAACCCAGCTGAATACTAGGCTATCCATGGTCCCCTAACACAAAGACTGATCCAGACGGCCCACGGAGGAGGATATCCAGCTGATTGGGGATGGGGAGGGGAGGAATTGGGGAATTGGGGATAACAACTCATTGTTTGCACACTAAATAATGTAACTCATTATGGACAATAAATATATATTTAAATATATATATATATATATATATATTCTGATGAGAATATGACCATAGCAGTTATAAAATTTCTATGACATGAAGAGGTATGTAAGACATAATTGCAAGCATTTAAAAAATCATCTAATCTGATCCATAGTCTATGTCCAAAAAGAGTTGAATTTGAACCAAAAGGCATGGTATTTAAACATGTGTGGGAGCCACTAAGGATTTGGGATTCACTCCGCCCGATCCCACCCTTCTGAAGCTGTGCAGTTTGATTACTATGTAATAAAATGGGCTTAATGTGTGTAGTTTTAAGAAGTCATTTTCAATCTGAAGGTTTTATAAAATTCTATTTTGTTCCTTTGTAGCACAGCAAAATCACTTAGCTCTGGCATATATCCTAGCTGACTTCAGCATTGATTTATCTAAGAAAAAAAGCTTTTTCATTTCACAAAGAATAATCATATCCAGCATCAGAAGATGGATTAGGAAGTAAAATAATGACCTTGGCCCCTGGCCCACCTAGGAGGACTGTGTAACCCAGAAGGAGGCTAGTGCTATTTGGGGCAGACCCAGCCAGTGGGCATTCCCAGCTGCCTTGAATAGTTGAATATACCGATGGCTGTACAAGGTGCTGACTATAATAGCTCAAGCTATTCCTTGAATCCCGAAGCAGCATTCAGTCCATCTGAATGCCAAAGGAAGTAATGTAGTATCAACCTAAATATATAAATACTCACTTAGATTATTAGCCAAGGAAAATGTTGCACAATTTAAACCTCACCTCCATTTGAAACCCCAACTCAAGAATGAGTATATCAGGTTTCTTTTATTTGGTTCCTGTTTGGCTTTCCTGAACAATGTGGTATTTAACAGTAGTGAAATCCTCAAGTCTTTTGAACAAAGATCAGTTCTCATGGTATTACCCTTTATTCTGTTCTCTTCCTTTGGATGGAGAGCTGAGACAATTAAAAAATTGCACCATGCAGGGAATACCCAGGTCACGGCTACATTGCTGCATTTCCACATTAACAGATTTCACATTCCGTCTTTTGGCCCTCACCTGTTCTGCAGGTGGGTCATTACAGAGAAAGATACAAACAAAAAGTCTAACATTTAAAGAGCGTAAAATTTGAAGAAAATGACAAGTGAGCAAATGTGTGCATAACCCTAGGTGGCTAAAGTGTTCTGACTGACACATTCAGGGCACTGTGACAAAACACGCCCCATGATGAAGAAAGGCCTGGCCCATGAGGTGAGTGAGCATTGAAAATGATCAAAGGTTCCTGCACTTGGAATTGAGCAATCAAGTGTTCCATTGAGAAAACAGCTCATTTCAAAGTCTCCTGGAAGTATGTTTGGCTGAGTGAGGCCAACCAACTGATCCATAGCTCAAAAGCAAGGAGTTGAAGGGAATGGCTGGGAGACAGAATCTTGAATGTACTACGGGACCTTCTGTGTGGATCTGGGTTGGAATTGGAGGGTAGTGAGTAGGCTTTTCAATAGTCCAGATGAGCCATCAATGGTAGCTGAGGTAGGGAGAGAAATGGACCAATTCAAGACACACTTGGAATTACCAGCTGGTAGATTGGCTAAGGGATATGAGGAAAAGGAGGGGCATAGACTGAGGCAGACTTCTGGATTATCTAAAGGTTTCTAGTATTTAGAAATGAAAAGAATAAAATAAATAGTTGATGGCCAGAAGGGGTGGCGATTAGTGGCCTATTTTGGACCCATGGGGTTTAGATGCTTTTGAAAAAAACAACTGGAGGCATAAAATAAGTGGCCAAATGTGAAAGTCTGAATTTCCAAGTATAGGCTTTTGGCAATTTTATTGAGAATCAAATGGCTTTACATGCTTGGGTTTATTTCTAGGACAAAGTATTTATGCTGTTTTGTTAACTATAGTTCTGTAATATAACTTGAAATTAGTTATCATGATATCTCTAGCATTTATCCAAAAGGATAAAATTTGGGATTATTTTAGCTATTTGGAGTCATTTGTGCTTTCGAATTAATTTTAGGATTGTTTTTCCACTTCAGTGAAGAATATCAAAGATATTTTGATGGGAATTACATTGAATATTTAGATAGCTTTTTATAATATGTACATTTTCACATAGTTAATTTTGCTAGTTATGAGCAGGAAGGTCCTTACACCTTCTAGTGTCTTCTTCAGTTTCTTCCTTCACTGTATTATATTTTCATTGAAGAAGTCATTCACCTGCTTGGTTAGCTTAATTCTTGGAATTTTACTCTTTTTGAAGCCATTGTGAATAGGATTGTGTTCTTGATTTCTTTCTCAATGGTATACAGAAAGGCTTTTGATTTTTATATACTGATTTAGCATTATTATACTTTACTAAATTTTAAAATAAGCCCTGGAATCTTTTAATAGCATCTTTAGAGTTTTCTAAATTTAAGTTCATTTCATCTGCAAATAGGGCTAATTTAACTTCTTTCTTCTCTATTTCTACCTATTTCTTTAATACTTTCTACTGACAGAGACTAAAATTTCTAGGACTATTTTGAATTAGAAGGATAAAAATGTGTTCCTTGTCTTATTCTTGATTTTAGAGGAAATGCTTCCAATTTTCCCCAATTAATATGATGTTGGCTATGAGTCTGAATATATATATATATATATATATATATATATATATATATATATATATATATATATATATATATATATAGCCTTTATGATTATGAAGGATAGTCCTTTACCAAGTTTCTTCAGGATTTTTATCCTGAAGGGATGTTGAATTTTGTACAATCACTTTTTGCATCTATTGAGATGATCATGTGGTTTTTGACTCTGATTTTTTTATAGCTTGTCACTTTTACTGATTTGCATAAATTCCATAAATACAGATTATCCTTCATCCATGAAATGAAAAAAACTTGATTGAGTTGTGGGATCTTTTTTATATGTTGAGAATCCAGTTCACAAAGTTCAGAAATACTTGGTTGAGAATGTTGGGCCTGTGTTTGTCAAGGATATTAGTATGTAGTTTTCAGTTTGTGTTCTTACCTGGTTTTAGAATTAGAATAATACAAGACCCATGTTTTCTTCCTACAAGAAACACAGTTCATTTGCAAAAGCCAATGCAAACTGACCCTTAAATGATGGGAAAATGACATTCCAAGAAAATGGAATCTAGAAGCAAGCAGGTGTATCTCTCCTCATTTCTGACAAAGCAGACTTAAGCCAAAATTACTGATGAGACAAAGAAGATTATTATATATTGATAAATATATTGACTAACAACTCAAGATAATAATTTACATACAGACACAGACATATATATACATAAAACTTGGAACACCCACTTTCTGCTAACAAACACTACTGGACATAAAGATATAGCTAGGTCTCAGTTCAAAATAATGGGTGACCTCAGTACCCAACTTTCACCAATAAATAGGTCATGAAGACATTCAGCAAAGAAACATCAGAATGAAACCACACTATAGGTAAATAGATTTAATAGGCATATACAAAATATCCTGTCTCGCATCCTCAGAATATACATTCTCTTCAGCAGCCCATGGAAGTAAGCAAAATTCCAAGTATTGTGATTGAAGCAGTAATAAAATCTTCCAACAAAGTAAAGCTTAGAACTAGGCATGTTCACTGTTAAATTTTACCGGTCTATAACGGAGAGCTTGTATCAATGATCCTCACAGTATTCTATAAAATAAAAAGAGAAGGACTCTTTCCAGACTCATTCTATGAAGACCCCTAATACTGAACATTTTTAATTGGAGTTTAGAAATATGAATTCATATTTTATGTATTTGTGAGTTTCTTTTTAAAATATTCATTATTGGGGATTAGAAACATTTCTAATTATACCTTCCACAAAAGATTATTTGGTATCTTGAACTGATCACTTTTCTGAGAAAGAAAGAAAAAGAAAATGATACACAGCTTTACATTTCAGCAGCTTGCAACTTTGGGGGGTGATGGGCTTTGACAAGACAAGTCTGTTAGAAACAGCCAGGGAACCCACGATATGATTTGCCCTTTCATTCTCCAGACAATGAAGGAGATGGTATCCAATGTGGTACTTAAAACTATACTACTCATTCCTACTTCACATTCAGTCTTTTTAAGATTTTAATTCCTTAATACAAATAGCTTCCCATTGTCTTTCCTGCCTTATATTGCTCTCACTCTATAAAACACTCCCAATCTTTGACAACAGCTAATTGTCCTACAGCTGACCTCGCAAGCCAGAGCCCTCCTTAGTCCTGTTAAACATTTAACAAGCTTTCCCAGAAATTGTACACAGGTGATCAGGGCAAAACTTTTAAATAAACATATCCGTGTGACAGTTCTTGACAGATTACCCTAGACCCAGTGTGTGCTATTTGGTGATGCTCAATTTCTTGACGAGACCAAAATAAGCAAAAATTGAAAATAAGAAATGATTCACCTTTTAATGTTGTTCATACCCCCCCAAAAAAAACCCAAAATGGAATACTTCATTTCATTTTTAATGTTAAAATTTTAAAAGAAAATGATAATATGGTATGTGAATGATATTTGCATTGTTTTAGTCAATTGTTTCACAAATGAAGGATAACAATGTACCTGTGAAAGTAATAGGATACTTTTAAGCTAAATCCTGCATGAACTCAATATGTATGCTTATGGTATGAGTATTAGTACAGTTCTTTCTTCTTTTGAGTATACATTACTTTTTGGAATACATTATTTAATTTTTCTTAATAATAACAGAGTTTAAGTAAGTTGATGTACAATTAAGGTTATTTTTATTAAAAATTAAATTCCTGTTTTAGTATAGTAGGTTCCATAAGGTTATATCAATTCACTTAATACAGAGAAGACATGAGTATAAAACCATATGTTCTCCCACATTAAATTCTAAAGCAGTAGAAAATAGAACCCTAAGTACACATTTGCACTTTGATTATTTTCAGTTACCTAGATAAATCCACCATTATTTTGTCCTAAAGACACCTTAAGGAACATACTATGTGAACATTTTCTACTTACTTTTCAAGCAGTCCCCAAACTAAATCTATCCATGAATTTCTATATCGCTGATTCCTCCCTTATTAACTCCCTGCTGTAGGTACCAGCAGGTGCTGAGCTTCTTGTGCCAGTGACCCCCTGGTAACTGACATGAACTAACCTGCAGAAGATGGGGAAGTTGAGAAATGGAAGAGGCAGAAGAAAGAAGGGACACATGGGAGGGAAAAGGCCCAAGGCATAATTTATGAGCTCCAGCACCTGTAAGTCCCCAAATCACTAACAACACATGAAATAAAGAACAGAGAAACTCATACTCAGAAATGCAAACCAATGTGGCCAATTGTCAATGAAGGTAAAATATGATAAGAGGCATTGGCAGAAAGTTGGATTTTACTGCAATATATTACTATGTGAAATAGTGGATAATGATTGAAAAAAATAAGGATATTAAAAATATCATTATTTTAATGGCATTACAAGGGGCATAAAAATAGACATTTTATTTTGAGGATATGGAGCCAAATGAAAAACTCAGTGTACCCAGCTCTATTCTTGTTGCTGTGAACAATTACCTGACCAGAAACAACTTAAAGAAGGAATTTATTTTGGCTTCCAGTTTCAGAGATTGAAGTCCATCATGGCAGGGAAGGCATGCTAGATCAGAGTGAGAGAAGAGCTGGTCATATTGGCAGGCAGGAAACAGAGGAAGGACCCACTTCCTTTCTAGAGAAAGACTCCACCACCTAAGTGCCCCACATCTTCTCAAATAGAGTCACCACCTGGGTACCAAGTATTTAAACACATGCAATATCCCTATGGGGGGCATTTTACATTAAATCCACAGGGTCTTAATCTGAATATTTCACTTCATAAGGTAATCATTGATGTCCTCACAGCTTGAAAGAAGGATAACTGGCCGGTAACATGAACTTGGGAAAGGCAGCAGCAAGTGTAGTTCTAAGCACTTTTTAAGAGCAAGATTTTCTTGTATGGCCTTAGGTTTTAAAGCTAGAACTCTGTAAACTGAATTCTGTACTGAGGTATCTCAAAAGTCATTGAAGAGCTTATTCTTAGAAATTTTTAAGTACAACAATGGCAAGAATATTCTGGATAAAAATGCCCATAAGACAGACCATGGCATACATCACCCACGATCAAGAAAAAGACATGTCTGGTCTTAATGTTGATTTTTACCATCTAACTTGTTTCAGATGCCATAGCTAATTTCAGGGTTAAATTTTTGCTTGTGTAAAGCTTTGAAAAATATCTCAAAGCACTTAAGAATTATGTGCAATACAGACTTGTAGTCATCTGGAGTTCTGACTCCAATCCTGGTGCGACAGGGTCTCTTTATGGGAGACAATTTACTGTTGTGGGCCTGCTATTCAGAGCTGTGTGAGTAACTCTGCCCATGACATTCAGTTTAAACAATGGTTCTGGATATTCAGTGTAACTTGTAAATGCTTTTCCTATCACTCGTGTTAGCTTGTACAGCTGCTACCACCATAATATTCTTGCTCTAGCTCTAAAAGTGGTTAATTGATTCATCTTGAAAGGGTTAACAAACAGAAAACTCTTTGCCCAAGTTCTCATTTCTAAAGCATAGGCCAAGATGGTAGGTGGCCTTGTATCCTCTATATTAAAGCATGTACTTAGTAGTCAGCACACATACAATAAAGCATTCTGGACAGTTCATTTTGATCATCAACTTGATGAGATGAAGAAGCGCCTGAGATATTAGAGCAACATATCTTTGGGAACGGTTGTGAAGGAGTTTTCGGATATGACGCCCTGTCGTGACCTGTCGTGAGCACAAGTGACACCATTGTAAGGGCTTTGGTTTTAGACTGAAAAAAGGGAGGGGGACCAGCTGAATGCAGAGATTTCTCTTCCTCTCCCTCCTCCCCTTTTGTTCTGCCCAGATGCCAATCAGGTAAGGTCCTAGCTACATGCCCCAGCCACCACAGAACCTCCTCCTGCTGTGTCCTCCACAATATGTGGACTGTAGATCTTTGTTATGATTTCAAGGTAAGATGTGGACACTGCTCAGGAAGATTGTGGAGATTGAGCTTTCTTTGTCAGAGAGGTGGGTCACTGGGGGTTGGGCCCTGAGGATTTAGAGTCCTTCCCTACTTGCTGCTCTGCCTACTCCTCACCCCCATCCTGCCTGCTGCTATGATGAGCTGGCTTCTTTCTCCACAATGAAACTCCCCCTTGAAATCATAGGTGAAACCCTTCCTTTCTTTAAGTCACTACTGGTCAGGTATCTGTTCTCAGTAAAGAAAAAATTGATACATTCCTCGAACCATGAACCCAAACAAACCCTCTGTCTTCAAGTTGCTTTTGTCGGTTATTTTATCACAAAGAGAAGAAAAGTAACTAATATACATTCTGAACATTAAGAAAGGCTGATGAAATAATTGCTTCTGCTTCCCAAGAAGATATCCCACTACCCAGTCCCCACTGTAAATAAGCTTTCCAAATCCAAAACACTTCAGTAAGGGAGCTCCAAGTCCTGGCTTCATTGAAACCCAAGATCCAATCTTAAATCGCTGCTCCCCATATGAATAAGGTGAGAATGTTCTGCTCTGTGTCTGAAGTCAGATCAAGAGGTGTTGATGGAAGTCTCCGAGGTTCTGTTTGTGTTCAATTCATAGTCGCCTCCGATGCTGAAAGGAAACTTGATGAACTACAGTGTACAGCTGCAGCTCCCACACTGGCCTCTGTTCATCCTCCAAATGCTAATGGCAGTCTACATGTTATAGACGAGAGTGAGTGAAAAAGGTGAAAGTGCCCTATTGGCTTGCACTTAGTAACATAAGACAGAAACATACACAAGTGCTTGTGTGGATGTATGTGTATATATACATATATGTGTATATGTATGTGTATACATATATAGGTAAATATATATATGTATATGGGATCTCCCTATATATGTATACACATACAAAACCTTAATATATGTATATACATATATAAACATACATACATATATATGTAATTACATATATGTGTGTGTAATTACTAGTATATGTAATTTCTAGTGATACTGTTAGGGATAAAAATAAAGCTTGCAAAAAGAATGGGAAGAGAAGCGATATAAGACCATAAATTAACCTAGGTAAAATGGGTAAGACTCTACTGATATATGAAATTTGTGAAAACCCTTTGGGTATCTGGAGGAAGAGCATTCAAAAGAGCACCTGCTAATAAGGGTACGTGCTGGTACGTTAGGAAAAGAGCAGGGAAACATTGACACATAAGTGGAGTGAACAAGGAAATTCATGGGTGATGTGTTGAAAGAAAATAGGTCATATAGAACCTTACAGATGTTTCTCCTGCAAGGCAGGCAGGACTCCCGAGGAGGCAGTAAAGGAGCTAGCGTCCAAGTTGTCAGGGCTTAGATCTTAGCTTTGCCACTTACCAAACTTTGTGACACTGGGTACAATAGTTAACCATCCTGGACCTCAGTTTCCCCATTTTAAATTAAGGATTGATAAATAGCCCCTTCTTCATAGAACTGTGTGATGATTTTATAAAGTATCTGACAGCTAGATGGCTAATGGGCCTTGGGAAGGCTCTACTCACTACCATTTAGAGGACTGTCAGTAGTGGGATAAGTCAGAAATAGAAAGAAAGAAGATCTGGAGGCTCTCTGGGAAATGCAGGCAAGAGCTGGATGACCAAGGATGTGATTTTGGAGGAGGAGGAAGACTAGAGCTGTGGGGGGTCCTGCAGTTTTGTACATTCATGTTGTAATAGAAAATTTGAAGTTGTTAGTGAGTAGAGATGTTAGAGTTCAACACTATATATATATACATATATATGTATTTATATATATTATAATCTCTGTAGCCATTTAGTAGAGGTTATGTGGAAATAGGTGAGTAATATATTTCAGGAATTTTCTTGACAACATTCACTGTAAAAAAAAGGAGAAATAAGATAAATTTTACTTTTAAGTAGAAGTCACAGAAATTTCTCACAAAAAAAGGAATGTTCTTAAAGACAGGACTTGTTCCTAACATGATAAATGGCCGAGCAGATCACTATGGACGCTGTGGGCAGTGTGGGTAGCACACGCTGTAGAAAAGAACACGAAGTATAAGACAAGCCTGTTTTAAGACTCTCTTCGTGTGCTCTCCTAATTGAATTAATTTAGAATGGTCTTTGTCAGTTTCTCATCCCTAATTGATATTTTTGTTCATCTGAGGCTATGTCTGAGATACTTCTTCTCTATTCAGGTTGGTAAAACTTTGGAATGAAATCACTCAGGTTTCCTAGGTATTGCTTTAATCTTGGTTTTGGGAACCAGAACATGAACTAGACATTGTCTCTACTGCATGGACTTCCCAGGATAGCTGGCACAGACTAACACACAGACGATTCGTTTGTCATGACACGTGTTTTAACATATGAAAAGCACCTAAAGCTGTGTGAAAAATGAGTGTGGGGATTTTCTCCTTGGGCAGACAAAGAAAATTGAACCAGCAAGTGATAGTTTTCATGTGTCATAAGTGATGAGTGGAGCTCCCTAGAAAGAGAGGGGTGGAGTTTGTCTAGAACCAGAAAATAGCATTAGCAGCAGGGGTGAAGAAGAAATGTAATGTGTGTGTATACACATGCATTCCAAACTCAAACATGAATGATTGGAGAAATAGCTGAACCTGTTTTCTGTCTATTACTTCTTTTTTTTTCCTTGATGTGGATAATTGAGAAATGACTTTAGTGAAAAACAGACTTTTAGAGTTAGCTCTCATACCTGAAATAGGTATTGTGGATTTTTCCAGTTTTTTTTTCCCAATGCTCATGATCCAAAGAGCTCCTAAAAAGGAATTTTTTATTTGACTCAGAATTCCCCCAGTTGCACCTCCCACAAAGATAGTCTGGTCAGGATGCTTGGGGGCCACCAAGCAGAATAAAAAGTTGCCAAAATAAATATTTTTCATCAAGATTTCACACTTACACTTAATGAAATAGACATTTTCCAAACTGTTTCTTTAGAGCTAAGTTTTTCTTTAAGATTTGTAATGAAAATATTTCATGACCTGTTGACATATTCATATGGTGATTTTCAAAAGGCAGAATTCATTTACAAAATGGATTTGGCAACAAGTAGGAATATCTGGGAAGTAGAACAAGGCTGTTGACAGGGAAACTTAGAGCCGAGTCATAAACTGACATTGTTTTGCAACTGGCATTTTTGAGTGGCTAATGGGGCGGGAGAATGGCTATGCACGGTAATGATGCTGAGTTGGTCACCAATGACCATTTGAGTAGAACTATTTAAAGAGGGGCTGATGAGCACAGAACCCGTGTTCCTAGAACTGCTTCTTAGTATTCCTATTTAGAAAGAAGATAGTAATGAAATCACTGTGCAAAACTTTACAAAGGTACAGACAAAAAGTAGAAAATGTTCCTCATATTCCAGTCCCTGTATTTTGTCATTTATCTCATTCAGCTCTTCAGCCAATGAACTAAATGGCTAGTGGACATAAAATTAAAGTTTTAGATGCAATACAATTTGAGTAAAATATACATAATACTAAATATCTTTCCTCTGACATTTAAAGAATGTCAAGGAGAATTCCAATTAAGAAGGCATAAGGCAGCATTGAAAACAGTTCTAAACTTTGATTAAGCTATTGTTTAGGTTTATGAAATTTCTTTTCAATCACCATTTGCCATCTTTCTGTTCCTCATATCAGTAGGCAAAGTGGATATAAGAAAAATATAAATATTACTTGGAGTTCATTAGTAACAAATATAGCTCCAAAAATCTAGTCAAATTCTCTGGGGAAAGAAAATAAAAAGAGGCTCTCCTAAAGCTTTCAGCTATCCCTGTAAATATAATCAAAATAATTTATGAAGAACCTGGTATTAGAGCATTGGTCATGAACAAAATCACTTTTGAGTGAGTAAATCATTAGAAGTTGAACTAAGGGCTGGACAAGGCTGAAATTCACTAGGGAGAGAAATATGGAAGGCCACGGTGAGAGGGGCAAGGCCAAGAACACAGGGAAGAAGGTAGGAAATGGAAGTTGTGCAGGGTGGTTGGAAAAGTGAGAGGTTCTCCGATGGAATTCAAAGTTTAGGAGTTGATGCATTCCTTCATCTTGTTAGACATGGGAAGTCACCGAGAGGGGACTTCGGATGGGGTATTGCATCTAGTGTGGGTTCCAACAGTTAGAATGTAGAGGCTAGAAAGCCCAACAATGGCTGCCATAATTGTCATTCAATGTGATCTAAAATTATAATTTATTGCTACAAAGTTCTATAGGAGCTTACCACCATCATTCAGATGAATAGATTGAGTTTCAGAGAGACAATGGCTTATGTACAAAATGTTACAATGGCATTTTGATTACTTTGTATGCTAACTGAAAATAATAAATAGAAAAGAAAACTAGAAAGGTTGAGTTTGTCTAGAACAAGAAAATGGCATTAGCAGCAAGCGGTGAGGAGGAAAAGCAACGTGTACACATGCACATGCATTCCAAATCAAACATGAATTAGAGTCACCACACATATTCAAATCATCAGAGCTTCATCATGATAGAAATCTGTACATATGCTCCTTCCAAGTAACTCCTCATGATTCTACCCCAGATAATTATCTTGTTCCATTCATCTCTCTTGCACACAATATGGACTTAAAAATAAGTTTAAAAATCATCTTTCTTGTGAGCACTCAGCTGGGACAAGCAGGGACTCACCAGCTTTAATAGACTGTCACTGTGCTGATGCATTGTGCCACAGCGGTTACCCCAGCACCAGCTGATGACCTACAGGGTTAGTGCTGTAGGTCTCGACTTCTCCTTCCCCATACATCCTTCCCTGTCGGTTTGTGGGTGGCTCTTCTGTTTTGTGTGTAGATAATTTTGCATATAGTATCCATGCAGTCACAGGATAACAGAAAACTCTGTCCTCTAAATATATTCTGATTTTCTTAAACTTCATGATGCCTCATCCAGTCAAATCAAGGCAAATGATACGTGTGTCTAAATCAATTAGAATTACCTCTCAGAAATACAGTGAATTGAATCAGGTCTTGGCTTCTTTCTTGCCTGTTTTCCTTCATCTTGGTTGTCTGTGCCAGGCACTTGCTTGCTCTAGAAGCTTCCTACTGAAAGAGTGGTTCATGGACAGTTTCCAGTGGCATCTAAACTGTCTGGGAATGCAGATTCCCAGGCCCCACGGAGGGCCTCTGAAGCAGGATTATCATCTAAACAAGCTCTCTGCTATTATCATGCACACATTCCAGTTTACCAGCATCCCTTTGGAAGAGGAATCTGCAAGTGACACAGCATGTAACATACATGCATCCACAGATATTTTAACAAAGGGATTTAAATATAATTTATAGCTTTTAACCAACTTTTAATTATCACAGCATTTAAAGTGTAAATTGTTTCAAATTGCCCAGAGGGAACACCATCATATTACTGTGATCTAAGACATCTCTGATGACTTACCTCATGATGGAATGATAGTATATTTTAGCTCATCTTGTACATTTTGTGTGCCCAAGTCCTGTACACAGACATTTTTGTCAAAAAAATCCCCGTTTTCTTTAGTGGAAATTGATAGTTTAAACCCTAACCTGGTAGTTGGCATGACTATTACTTATGGATCTCTGATTGTATCCAGGCCTCCGAAGTGTAGAATAAGCTTACAATGATACCTTTCATCTTGATGCAGGAACATTGGTGTTTTTAATTGTTTCTCTTTTGTATTATAAATATAATAGAATTAGAACATCACATACTTACTCAATAATCTTGTCCGTGTTATGCACACGGCACTCATAGTAATCACCAGTATAACAACTAGGAATTGTAAGAAAAAGTATACCTGTACCTTACATATTCAGTAACCTGTAATGGTGAAGTGGATATATATTAATTACGCTACTTGTCTATTTTTACCAGTCATATTCTACCAATTATTTAATGCTCACCATCAAGTATTCTAGTTTAACATTTCTCTATGCCATCATTGTCCAATAACTTTCTGCGGTGATGGAAATGTTCTACCTATGTCCTGTCCAATCTTGTAACTGCTGGCCCGTGTGTCTGTGGAATACTTAACATTTATTCAAATGAAACAGATATATGCAGTTAGCGGCTCTATGTGCCATATTAAACAGTATACCTTAAGATATTTTGGATCAGAAGTACAGAGACCCCTAAGTCCTCAACAATAAAACAGCCTCAATACTCACCCACCACGACTCAGGGAACTGAGGGGAAGAGGGGAAGAGGGGAAAGATTGTGAGAGCCTTGGTGGGGAGAATATTCAGAGACACGTCCCCCCCTCAGTAACAACATACAAGGGCTGGCAGAACTGGGCTGACTCTAGGCTATCCATGGTCCCCTGCCCCAAGGACTGATCCAGACGGCCCACAGAGGAGGATATCCATTGTTTGCCCATTAAATAATGTAACTCATTATGGACAATAAAATAAAAAAAGAAAAGCTTAAAAAAATATTTTGGTCATGTGAAGTGTGTGTCTATTAATTTCTTTAAAAAATGCACTCATAGGAGCCCTTGGGTTTTTTAAAAAGTCATCTTTTATGAAGTATAATGTGTATATAATGTAAAATTATAATGCATACATTCAGAGGTCACTTCAAAGGGTTTTGACAATCATGTTCATAGTCACCACACACATCAAGGTCAACAGAGTTTCATTACACTAGAAATTTTTCCACGTGCCCCTTCCAAGTTCATTTCTCACTATTCTACTCCAAATAATTATCTTATTTCATCCATCCCTCCTGTACATCAGCTTCTTTAACTGAGCATGTTTTTAATCAATTGTTGACATAGAATATACTTAGAATAAAAGGTACCTGGCTATTTTGTAAGTATATAAGGTGCTGAGCGTTGAACCTAAGGCTTTGGGCATACTAATCAGGAACTCTACAGGACATCTATTTTAAGTGTATATTTGCTGAAATCTGAAGAATATTTTCACTTCCTCCTAGCTGACATTGGTTTGTTAAGCCACTCTGATTTAGAATTCTTGGCTTTTCTTGAATTTTATAAAAATCCAGTCTATCCATTCCTTTTACTGTGCATCACTGGAAGAACATGAAATTCTTAAATGTTTATCAGTTTTAATTTATAATAGTCCTTCATAGACAAATACCATGAATTCTTGATATACATGCCTGTTGTGTTATTTCTAGGTTTGTTTTTTTTTTTTTTTTTTTTTTGGTTTTTCGAGGTAGGGTCTTACACTAGCCCAGGCTAACCTGGAATTCACTGGAGTCTCAGGGTGGCCTTGAACTCATGGCAATCCTCCTACCTCTGCCTCCCGAGTGCTGGGATTAAAGGCGTGCGCCACCACACCCAGCTGTAGTTCTAGTTTTTGACAATTAGGAGCAAAGCTTCTGTGAACATACGTGGAGGATACTTTAGTTATCATACACTTATTTCTCTTTGGAATGGAATTGTGGAATCATGTAATAACTTCATATTTACCTTTATAAGAAACTTCAGGAATATTTTGCCAATTATACATGAAGCAGAAATGTACAGAAATATAGCTTCAGCACCTCCTTGTTAACACTTTGTATAGACAGCCTTTCACATTTCATCTCGTGGACATGGAGTTTGTCGAATTCTGGCTATAACAGGCACTTTCCAGATCACTGGTGTTGCTTTGCACAAGAGTATTTCCCATTCATATATCATCTTTTGTGAGTCTTTTCTACAAATGTTTTCAATTTGGTGTTTATTTACTATTAATTTTACAATTATTTATACACCCTAGATATGCATAGGTATATCTCCCAGTGGCTAAGATTTTGTCCTATGCTTTTTTTCAGAATTTTTATAGGTTAATTTTTAGCTTTCTTATCCACTTTGAGTAAAGTTTTAAAATCTGATAGAACATTCTGTCAAGGTTTATTTTATTTTCAAATGGAAATCCTGATTTTGTAGCAACATTTATGGGAAAGGTGATTCAACTCCCTCATTAAATTACAGCAGGGTCTCTGTCAAACTGTAATTGTGTGTGTGTGTTTTCTCTAATCTGTTTTGTTTTGTCTGTATGTGAACCTTTATTGTTAGACTACATGACCTTT